>JALKAD010000199.1:17694-29239 GCA_024500015.1 Ulva compressa | reverse complement strand
GGCTGGGGCATGCGCTCCGCTGTTCTGTGATGCTGCGTTCACACTGCCGGTGTCCACCGTGTCACACATCTCTGGGCAACTCACACAGAGCCTTGGCAGTTGTCATGAGCCATACAGTACGCTGAAGAGTCAAGTGGCACATGCATTCGATGTTCTACAGACCACAAGTACTAGAAACCCTCTGGTGAGATACGGTACAGGGGTATGCTCCACAAGGTGGTAGAACACACGGGCAAGAATCATGGCAATGCAACAAACACATGACCATGGCAGAATGCCGTAGACACACTGAAACCCTCTGGTTGGGCGCTGTTCTGGTTCTTGACAGCAATGATTCCACCTCCTGCAATGAGTTCGATGCTGCGCCTGCAACCATTTTGGGCAAGCAGGCGCACCTGCAACCATTTTGGGCAAGCAGGCGCACCTGCAACCATTTTGGGCAAGCAGGCGCACCTGCAACCATTTTGGGCAAGCAGGCGCACCTGCAACCGCGTCAGGCTCCACAACCCCTATGGTGCCAACACATAGCGACCATGTCGTCGTTTTGGTGTGTCATGCGCTGGTCGTCGGGGGTTTTGACGCGGGCAGGAACCAGGCCGTGTTTGCACGTCTGCAGATGGTCGTGCCCTTAAGAGATGGTCGACCATTCCTCCCACGACCATCCGTCTACAGGCCTGGCGGTATGAGCGCTGGCAGCATCCGGAGCGTCCTGCTGACCTCCGTATTACATGTTGGGCCTGAAGCAAGCCTGTACCTTAAACACCATGTCAAACACCACAGGCTGTGACAGGCCTAGTTCCTGCAGCAGGCGGCGCCGATAGTATCGCACTGTCACACGCTAGCACGGCACTCCCGCCAAGCATTGCACCCCTCATCTTGGACTTTTTTTGGCTGAGCAGTTCCAAACACAGCTGCTTTGATGACACGTTTGAGGGTGATGGTCTGACAAGGCGGTCCGGTAATTTACAAGGGTAGGGCACATCTGACACATTCTTGCGGCGTATGTACAACGCATGGAGCACTCACACCCGACCAGGCACTATGCAGCCATCCAGCAGCCCACGACTCCCCCAGTGTCAGAGCATGCGTGCCGTGCCGCGTGAGTACTCCATGCATTGATACTGAAACAAGCCATGGCGGTGTTAGGGCAACTCGCTGATGACCCAATGCTCGGCATGGCTGCATGTTGCTCGAGGCATGGCACGGCCGCCACAAGCACACGTGCCACATGCATGCCGACACCAACGTGAGCCGCTGGGTGTTTCGGGCTCACGCCGCCCACTCTCGCGGCTCGCGCAGCACGCGCAGCATGGCGGCCTCCGGCGAGCCCTCCGGCGGCGCGGCCGACTGCTGGTACGCCCAGCGCACGCGCGGCGGCGCGGACACCATGATGCTCTCGATGCGGCCCCCCTCCAGCCCGAACCGCACGCCGCGGTCATACAGCAGGTTGAACTCGATGTACCTACAGCACAGCACACCTCATGCCCAGCACACATCATGCCCAGCACACATCATGCCCAGCACACATCATGCCCAGCACACATCATGCCCAGCACACATCATGCCCAGCACACGGCACGCAGGCAAAGCCCGCATAACAGTACATGTCACGCGCAGCACATGTCGCACACAGCACACAGGTGTCCAGGGCAGCGCACCGGCCCCGCCGCAGCTCCTGCCACTTGCGGTGCTCCTCCGTGAACGGCAGCCCCCGCCGCGCTTCCACGATGCCCTCCCAAGACGGCACAATGCCGCTGCCCACGGCGCGCGTAAACTCCTCCGCTCCCAGCACCCCCGCCTCCCCGCGCCCGGCCCTCTGTGGCGACGTCCCACCGTCCTCCCCCTCCAGCCCTGCGCCAAGCGGCTCCTCCGCGTCCAGGTCATCGAAGAAGATTCCGCCCGTCCCGCGGTGCTCCTTGCGGCAGGGGATGTAGAAGTAGTCATCGCACCAGCGCTTGTACCGGGGGTACAGCGCGGGCGAGTGCTCGCCGCAGAGATCCTTCCAGAAGGTGTGGAACGCCGAGATATCGGGGGTGAGGTCAGTGGCGGAGGGGGCCTCAGGGTGGGTGTGGGTGAGGTAGTTCGGGGTGAGGTCACAGCCCCCGCCAAACCAGGCCTCCTCTCCCACCTGTGCACAGCTGTGTCAGAGTGAATTATCTGCGTGTCTGTACACGGTGGATGCAGCAGCAGTGCCTTGCAAGCCAGTGTACGAAGACAAAACGGCTAGACTCGGAGGTTGGCTGACTTTCTGGCACCAAGTATGGAACAGGAAGTCCACAGCTGCTTGTTGGCCATGCTGGCTGCCCTTGGCACCAGGACAAGCCCATGATTCCAGGACGATGAAATGCTATCGGGCCGGGTAGTACTAAAGCTGCAATGGATGAATATAAAACTATACATACTCCCATCTACTTCTATCTAACCATGACTGTGTAGCTGGCTGGAGTTGCACCTGGCAGTGCAGTTGCATCATGCATCAACTTGCATGTGTACGCAGGCAGCTGCGATGCGCCACACTGGCAGGTGCACCACGCGCGCTGATATAAACTCGGAAAGCATCAGACCGATATGAGCATTGACCGATTGCGAGCTGCACCTCAAATAGTCTCACGTCGGCCCTGAGTGTAGGGATGAATGGATGGGCTGAGTGGAACACCAGTGACATTGCTACAGCACTGTATGCTTGGCCGCCTTCGGGGTCAATGCCATCACGACCTCGTGATGACATCGCAACTGCCCGCTCTGGAGTGAGCACGCCTTTGATGACGCTGATGTTGGCTGCGGCCTTCTCCAGGACGTCTCCGCCCTCAAGGACTGATGTGATGCCATACCCATTATTGCCGGACTCCCCGCGGTCCCACCTGCAGCAATCTCATCATTGGATCAGGGCATTGCTTGTGTCTCTCTTTGGTCACCTTCGATGTAAGCCCTGCTGCATATGTGGCGATTAGCTAGGCGTGCTTGTTGACATCGCCAGCGTCACTCGCAAAACAATCCAGATCACCAAAGCGAGGATACCCAACGGACAAAGCGTATGTGGATACAAATATCAGCAGTGTTTCAATCCAGCTGCGCCGTTAGCAGCGCGCGAGTAAATGGAACGGTCGTGCAGTCCCGGCGGATCTGCACAGCGGGAAGGCCACGCCTGTCGTCGATGAAGACCTTCCCGCTGCCGCTCTCGATTCGTTCCGCTCTAATCTTGATATCTTTCTGCAGATCTAGCACATACTCTTCGAAAGCAGGCGCACGCGCGCCACCAGATGTTGTCCCCTGGGACGTCGCATCGCTCCCTGGACTAGACACGGCAGCAGCACGCGCAGGCCGCTTCCAGCAGCGCGACACCGCTGTACTCCTTCGACATGTGAACATACTTCCGCACTCGGGTATGCCGCAGCCGGTTGATCGAGCTCCACGTGGGCACAACTACATGCCGGTCAGAGCGCTGCGTGCTGCTGAGCTCGCACAGAGTGTGATGCAGTATCCAATTCAACGATCCAGCGTGGATAGCTGAAAGTTGTATGAGGTTGGTTCACGCCTGTACACGAGGTTCGAATGGCACACCACGGCGTCAAACAGCGGGTCGGGCAAATCACAACTTTGCGGTCATGCATGTAGGCGAGAGACAGGTCAAGATTTCTGACAACATGCAAGCAGAATTCCCAGCGACCGACAGCACACCGAGTACATCCCTCAACCACGCAGTCACTCCGATGGCAGGTCGCACATCTTTCAGACACGTCACCCTGTTTCGAATTCGCCGGAGCACCTGTCCAGCAGCACCATACCTCCCTGGTGCTTGTAGACACACTCAGCGACACGCTCTTACACAGCTGTCATCAACTCGCCAAACCTGTCCATGTTTATCAACTCAATCCTACTGCTGTCTCTCGCATACTGCTTCTCGGGCTCTGTGTTGTACCCCCAGTCTACAAGGTACAAGTTGTACTCTCCGAGGCCCTCATCCTTCTCGATCTTCTGGAGCGTGGACAGCTTGTCCTCGACAAAGTGGGCAGTGTAGCCGGGGTGCTCCTCCTGCAGCATCTTGAGCACGCCGGCCTTGGGCTTGCCGGAGACAGTCATGCTGTAGATACGCTCGAGCGGGAAGTCGATGCCCGCCATGCGCTCGAGGATGGTCTTCGTGAAGCGCTCCTGCAAGCCACACTGGGGCTGAGGGGGAGGGTCCGGTCGGTCACAGCAAAGAACAGCAAAGAACCACACACAGCAGAAAATCACACAGGACACCGCATGTTGCAGAGCAGACGTGCTGCCATGGACGGAAGGGGGATGTAGGCTGCATTGGTCCGTCTTGAACTACACATTTAGACAGCGTGGCCGTGGGGCTTGTGATGGTTTGTCTGTTGCCTGTGGACTGGTCTGTTGCCTCGGCGCTGCTGGGTCCTAGATCTATCACTGTGTAACACAGCATAGCACAGCACACCGGGCTCAGGCGATGTCAAGGCATTCATAGGCGTGTGGTTGCCTGGGCTTGTAATCAGCCGTCGACATTCGGCGCCACCGTGCCTCGCGTACAAGCATGGCGACAAACAGCGATCGCAGGGCCGTGCATGCTCGGTGGCGCTGAAGGCTTGTACCTCATGTCGTGTGGAGCTGTAGCACGGATGCATGCGTTTCGACTCACGGCACTGTGCGCAAAGATGTGTACACGATTCGCAGCACCAGGCCGATGCTCAAAGGCCTCACAGCTGCTGGCTGGGTGCGGCTGTGGTACACACGCATGCAGCTCGGCCCGCATGGGCCATAATCGCTCGTGTGCGCTACCAGGGTGCATGCCTGCTTGGTGGTGACGATGAAGACCTCGGCATCGGCTGCCGCCATCGCGTGCGCCATCGCCGGCGCCACGCCATCGTACATGCGGTTCGGCGCGAGCCAGCCGTCGAGGTCGGCCGCCATCCAGTCGTCCCTCGTGCGCCCAAACAGCTCCACCATCTCCCCGCGGTCCAGCTGCCACGCGTCCATCTTTGCGGCGAGCATCTCCGGCCACCGCTCGAGCATGTCGCCGACGGTGACGCCCTCCAGCAGCGCCCGCACCTGGATGATGTTCTCAAAGCCTGCAGCAACGGTTGCTGGCTTGCCTGTTGTTGCTGTTGGGCTCCTGTGTCGCTCTCCGTGTCATTAACACATCCATGCGGCCGCACATCGCGCTCTCCTGCGGTGCCGAGCACTCGGCACTGCAGGTGCCCAGCAGCATCTCATTGTAGCTCAGGGACGTGACAGTTGTAATTTCAAGAAAGGATGTGTAGTCCCAAGCACGGT
Organism: Ulva compressa; assembly: GCA_024500015.1. Lineage (NCBI taxonomy): Eukaryota > Viridiplantae > Chlorophyta > Ulvophyceae > Ulvales > Ulvaceae > Ulva > Ulva compressa. The sequence continues at coordinate 23,965 of JALKAD010000199.1, read as the reverse complement.
CAGCCTGTGGATCGTGTGTGTGTGTGTCGGCTGTGATCAGCCATTGTCGCTCGGATGCGGTGTTGCTGAAGTGTGGCTGAAGTGCAGCTGTGGCCAGGCGACACCGCTATGGCGCTGCACCACGTGATGTCCATAGACACCGAGCTTAAAGTAATATGCAAGGATCAGCTGTGATGCCAGCTACAGTACAAAAGCCAGCTCCAGTGCCTCTGACATGCCTGATTATATGCTGATGCTGTTCAAGCCCGAGGAGACCCAGGCAGAGTTCGAATCGTGCAGAGGAGTGAGCATGACAGTGGCGGACTGTGTCCTGAAGCAGCCTGGCGTGCATGTGTAGCGCACCAGTCTCGACTACAGGCCGGACTGCTCGCATCTTCTCCATGATGTCGTCCTTCTGGTCCTGCACGTCCTCTGCCTTGAACATCTCTGGCCACAGGCCCTCAGCAGCCCTCCACGCGGACAGAGCGCTTTCCCCGCATGAGTCACACACGACGCCGTCAAAGTCTAGCGCCCACAGGTGCTTGCCCGCCATAGCCACTGCTGCTGCATGCAAACCTTCCTCAGCATACAGCGCGCATGGCAAACGAAATGATGAAACATTGAGCGGAGAACAACCACGCAGGGGATGCACTATTGCGTGGGGGTCCGGCTAGGCTGCGCGAGCTGATCGGGCGCGTACTGCGCTGCTGCTTCGGGGACTTGGCTGGACCTGCTCGAAGGGCGTTGACGACGCCCGCCCTCGCCTTTTGCACATTCACAGCAGGAAAGGCCATCTAAGGAGCAGCGCTACAGCTGGCGACGTGCGCGCCTGTCTCACGCGGAAATGCACCGATGCGTCTCTGAGGGGTGCAGGACGAGATCCTCCTGATAAAGACTGACAGCAACGCTGAAGATCACGTCGACGACATCTTGTACACATGATGTGCCAGAACTCGCATAGGCATCGTACCGCGATGCAGTCGATAAGCGGGAACGCCCGCTATGAAAGGTTCCTCGGTGTCTACATGTGTCACCTTGAGTCTACAGGTCCCTTGAACTTCTCCAGCTTTTCATTGTACATCTTCTCGTCTCGAACCAGGCCATCCTTCATTCTCTGCACATCAGGTTAGCATTCATCGCAGTTTATCCGTTTCTACAGATGCAAGCGTTCCCTGTGGTTGCCACTAACGCCCCTCCTCACACCTGACGCTCGTCTTGTTGTTGCTGATGCACAAACTGTATAATACCGCACGCGGCTACAGATATGAATGCCAAGGTCATGTATGGACGCGACGTGCGAGCCATGCCGCAATTCTACAGGATCGCTGCCGCAGTTCGATGAGCCACGACTTCAAACGCTTCGCACACATTTGTCACCTACGCAAATGCTCTGGTAGACAATCATATGTTGTACCATTCAGTACCACAAGCGCCGCAGAGGAGCGCCGGCAGAGGAGTGACCGCCACGCGCGCCGTGGTTCTCGTGGCTGTAGTCACTACGCCACCCTTGATATCTTGGCCCTGTTACAACCACGGACGTCACACTCGTTACCAGTTCGAGCTGCACTGCCACTACATCTCCCAGACTTGGTCACAAATTTGAGTGCACCGCTGCAATATGTATGCGGCGCCCGCCATGGCTGGTGCGTGCCTGCTGCAAGTGCAATGCAATGGAACTGCAGGTGGCGTGCACACATGCATGCTGCCTGTGGAAAACATCAGTCGGCAGGTTCACAGCGTTCAGCGCAGATCGTGAGGCTGGTGGGTGGGTATGTACCCAGGTAGGCAAGCACTTGCTTGTCACGAACGCACCACTGTACACTTAATCATACATACACTTCGTCTGCACCGGCGCCGGTGGGGGTGCTGTGCTTGCCCTCGTGGCCACGATTTCGGGCTTGGTGTGCCGGCTCGGGTGCCTGCGTTCCTGGTGCTGCCGACCCTGCTGCTCCTTCGTGCATTGCATGTGTTGTCCACTCACCTGCCCCTTCTCGCGGGGGTGCGGTGGCTGATGCCCGATTATCACCCACGTCCTCGTGCATGATGATCGGGCATCAGCCACCGTTGCCCGATGGCATGATGTCCGATTAATATGATTTGTATTGTTCTTTATATCTTGCTGCGTACGTCATGCATGCACGAGCCAGCTGCTCTCTTCCCGGCACACACAGGCCACATGTCCCACCCAAACCCCGCATCCCCACCTGTGGATCTGCTCGCTGCAGCTGTTCCAACTTGGCAAGCCGTGCGCCCCGTCAAGCCAAGCCGCTTGCCCCCGACGACACCGGCAGTGTAATATGTACATCTTTTGCAATACTGGTGACCAGTCCTCCTTGCACATGCCCAGCGCTGCTGCCTGCGGCACGCGGAGACACACCCCCCCCATGGGCAAACCCCTGTAGCCAGCACCGCAGCATGATCGTGCATGAGCTCGGGATCGCAACACGCGCATTGTGGCTGTCTCAAGCTCCGAACTGGGAGCCTCTGGCTGACGGCACACCCGACACGGCTCCAGATGGCAGCTTCGTCGCATGCATTCCGGCGGCGTGTGACGATGGCACGTCAGCCACCAACAACCTTATTCGCACGCTGACGGTCGGCAGGTTATACTGCGATGCAGTGCCGTACATCCTCTCATTTGCCCACAGATTTACCTCATTTGGCGTATTCCGGCCGGTCGGCGCGGAAACAGCGCGCATCACCGCAGCCGTCCATGGCGGAGCTGCCATGGAGGTCGCGATCCGTTCATACGACGGTCAGCCGGAAAAGATCAACACCGAGTTCTTCGACAACGAGTTCAATTCCTGAACGTGGAATCGCCGCGGGGGGGGCTCTCAGGCGGAGAGGGGGTGAGTGTAACACTCAGGATTGCGGTACATGTAAACGTATTTACTTGCCGTCGTTGATTACGTCACTGACATCTCCGGAGAACGGGACCCAAGAAGTCGTGTTGCAGCACCGAGGACTGTAGCCTGAACAGCTGGGTGGCGCTCCACAATGTCCGCCTTGGGCCAGCTGTCCAGCTCGGCAGACACAAGGACGGGGTGCCTTTCCCGCGTGGTGCCTGGGTGTTTGTTCTTCGATGCCTGATTGACGGCGCGGCTGCTGGCCAGAGATGTCATACATATTGTACATAGGCAGTGTCTGTAGGTTAGCCAGGAATGCTCCAGGCAGGCTGGGATGGACCTTGTGGTGGGGCACCGTGATTTGTGATGGTGTTGTGCTGTGAAGGGTGTGCGCGTGGGCCCCTGTACAGTGCCATTGCGTATGTGTTACACAGTGATACATCCAGTGCCGTTGCATGTGTGCAGGTGGGGGTGACGGGCATAGCGTCACCACCCGATCTGATGTTGTGACCTCGACACTGCGGTTGCCAGTGGAGGCTGGTCCACCGTCTGCCAAAACAATTTCAGCAGCCCTGCTGTCGGTGCTACCTCGTGTGTACTACCTACTTGATATGCATTCCCTTGCAAAAGGTTCGATAAGCTGTGAGTGTGGTAGCAGAATCGGCGACCATGCAAGCAGTTGGGTGCATTTGCTCATTCACCGGATGTGAAACCGTTAGTATCCCGAGTGCAAGCATATGCCGGACCATGGCGGCCACAACAATGTTCGGGAACCCAGCAACCCGCATGGTGCACGAGCAGTGAAAGCATCGCGCAGAGCACACAGGGCATGGCATACACTCGCCCCATACACGGCACAGGAAATCACTACCTGCGCAGATCTACCCCCAACCGGCCGCCATAGACACCCGGTAACACAGACTCGCTCACAGCAAAGCAGGCTGCAGCCGCTACAAGTAGGCCCCTGCCACAAATGATGGTCAGGCTGCCACGTACAATGGCCGGGCTGCACCACGCCACCTGAGCGTGCAGCGTGATGCTGCTCTGCTGCTGTGCACCCCCCTCTGCCACACTGTGTGCCCGAACACTGTGATGGTGTCTATGCACGAAACACAGCATGCACAGAAGCAGGAGGGCATGCGACCAGCGGACACAACTGCCATGCTGACACACGCATCTTGTTAGCATGCTGCGCTCGGCGACGCAGCACAGTTGAAGCTGCATGGATGCCAGCACAGCGGGGTGCAAGACTGCAGCATGCATGCCCCCACGTGGGGCGGACGAAGGTCAATGCAGCCTCAACCACTCCCCCAGGCCCGCAAGAACTCTGCAGGGGACTCTCTCACAGGATTCTGCCCTGAAAGCGTTGACACGTGATCACGCACGAGTCATGCTGCATGACCCCCGTACTGTGTGTGTGCGTTGAGGCTGCCGAGGCGGGCGATACGCTACTGCTTGGGGCTGAATACTCAGTGCTGCACAGGCACGCGTCCTCTTTTCTGCTGTCCCGTTGCGCGCAGACCGTCGCGCCTGGAGACACGCAGGGTACTGCCCAACATGCTGACAGCCGCAGGCCACTCCAGCAACATCAGAATGTTATTCAGAAGGCCGCACGTGGCGCGTGCCATGTGCGTACACCCACCGCACAGCAACCGCCCGCGCAAGCCATGCGCAACCACACAGCATGACCGGCAGAGTCCGCCCGATCGCTGAGTCACTGTGGTTCATGCGGCAACTGCACGACCGGCCCTCATGCCATGCATGCTGCTACCCGACAAATGTCGGCCAACCCGACAAACGTCGGACCTCCACTGTCCGCCAGCACCCGGGGGTGGTCCACCCCCACCCCACTCACACATGGAACACTGCGCTCACACACGGAACACTGCGCTGCACGCATGAATGCCGTTGTACACGAGCACGCCGTCCAGCGGCACAAACTGCTGCAGGATCGTCTTGAGGGCCTCCTGAGCCGCGATGCCGCCGACGACGGCCGCGACCGTGTGCATCGTCGGTCCCGCTGCCCGGCAGAACTCCTGGAGGATGTCCCGCTTGGCCGCGCTCGCCGGCAGGCCCATCTCCCCGGCCGCCGCGACGACGGCCTGCTGCAGGAGCGTCACGTCGTGCTCCCACTCTGTCGTGTCCGCGGCCGCGCCGGGCGCGCGGTGGTGGCGCTCGCGGAACGCGTCCGCGGCGTGCAGCGCGAGGAACGCGGCCGCCTCGTTGCTCTGCTCGCCGGTGTCGAAGCACTGCGCACGTGCGCACACATTGCCACACCGTGACACCACGGAGCTGTGCTGCGCACGTGCGCACACACGGCTGTTGGACGAGGCAAGCACAGCTCATCGGTGGGGGGGGGGAGCTGGGAGTTGATGCGCTTGATTGGCTACCCGCCAATCTGTTTGTACATACAAAGAGGTTACAACAGACCCTGGTGATGCGAGTGTGCCGGTGTGCCGCTGCTCAGGGTGTGGCAATGTGCCTCTGTGAATGGTCATCAGCTCAGGGCAGCACACAACGAGCGGCAGATGTCCGGTGCGCACCCGCCGCAGGCAGTCCACATGCATGTCCGCCGGAGGCCGCACGACCCGCGGCCGCCGCACCACCCGCAGGTGCCGCGCATTGCGGCAGAACAGCCGCACGTCCTCCGGCTTGACCTCCCCGGCGCTGCGGCCGAGCGCCTTGAGCGCGGCGTGCGCGTGCGCGAGCACCGCGGCGCAGTGCGCGTCGGCGCGCGCGCGGTAGACGCGCTGTAGCGCCAGATACAGCTCCGTGGTGGCCGTCATGTCCGGGATGGAGCCCTCCAGCGGCAGCGCTCCGTCGCCCTCGTTTTCCTGCAGCCGCACTCATCCAGCTGATTCCCCCACACAGACAAGCGCGGGAGGTTCAGTCATGCTGCGCTGTACGGTGTAGTTGATGCACGACCCGTTACAGACGCTGTGCCCACCACGGAAGCACACACCGTCCTCCCGCCAAATCTTGAACCCCTCATTTGAGAGATGAGTCATTTGAGAGATGATGTTTCTGCTGAGCATTCCCAGCAACCGCAGCTTTGATGGAGATTTTTGAGAGCGATTGTCAGATAAGGCGGCCCATCAATTGACAAGTATAGAATACATGGCACTGTCGTGCGGTCGTCGCCCTGACGCTGCTTCGTCGGTCAGGAAATAGTCCCAAGCGCAGTGAAGGATGACCGTACATCCCATGGTACAGGCCCGGGCCCGATGCTAACGCTGCCTTTGACCACAGTCAGGGGAGGACGTTGACACACGACAGTGGAGAACGCCTTCGCGGGGTCTGTTGCTATCTGCCGTTTGGCGACACTTTCATGGTTACTGCGACCGTGTCAAAGAGGATCAAACGCGACTCTGTCGTGAGTGGTGTGCGGGTGGTGAGAAACAGGCAGAAACCGGGTTGCAGAACTCCTTAAGAGTTATGCTCAACAA
>JALKAD010001980.1:0-18156 GCA_024500015.1 Ulva compressa | reverse complement strand
TGGTGCTGCCACTCGCACCCGACTTGCCAGCCCGTGGCCGCGACCGAGTCCGTGGCACGGGTTGGGGAACTTGGAGGACGCGAGCACCGTCTGCATATACGGAAAACGTTGCCGGTTGTGGAACATGGTGCTAGAGTTGCGGGGTGTGCGCAGCTCTTCATAACAAGCAGAATGAGGCTATATCACAGGTCAGGTGCCACACGTTTACATGCAACAGTGGTGGCCCGCACACCATCCACAGCCATGCCTGAGGCAATACACGGTCTGCACCATGTGGTGTTTTTGTGGTGAATGACTAGGGCTGCATTGATTTGATCCTGGTGTTTGCGTTTATGACAATTTTTTTTTTGGCTGAGCCGGCCTTGCAAAAAAAAAATTGCAGTAAAAACTAAACTACTGCTCAAAATGCACCTGGAACACTTGCTACAGCCTATGTATGATATAAGGAACAATGTAGCGTGCTCATAAATATGTTTATGGGCACGGAGGGTCGCTTGGTTGCGTCTGGGGGTCTATGGTCCGTGTCTGGTCGGAATTCCCCCCAAGCTACCGCCCCACGCGCTCGCCACGGTGCCGTTTAAACAGCCCTCAACAGGCACCACAGCCGTCCTTCCGCATCAAAGTGCAGCAAATAGGCTTAATTAAGCGCGCTACATACATCTACTACTTATTGCACATCAAAGTGTGCTTCATACATTGCCCAGCGAACATGGATCGCACGCTGCTTCTCAGCGCGCTTTCGTGCAGCGGCGAGGTGATCGTCAATCAGCGTGTCGAGCTGAACTTCGACTGTACTAGTACTCTTTCTGACATATATAGGTCGCTGGGCATCGACAATCGTGAGGCGATCTCGTGCAGTCTCCTCCAGAACGCTTGCACTCCCATAGAGCAGTCCTTAGAATGGACGAAGCTCTCGAGCACTATGCAAGAAGTAGACACATAGTGCACGCAGCTTGCGTATCCTATTTGTTCCGTTCTTCGATTCAGAGTGAGCTCAGCTCAGCACTCTGTGGCACGAGTGCCTAGTGCTTCAGAAGGGAGATCTTCCAATGCAATAGCAGTTCTGATGGTGAGCGGACAGGCTCTATACGAGAGAAACCTGATGCTGTCGGATGAAGAAGTTGTTGGCTGGCTGAAGCCGGAGTCGGCAAAAGGAGCACTCGCAAGGGAGCTGTGCCACCACCTACAGCTGGAAGGCTCTGGCTTTCTGGCCTCAGAGAGCAGTGCATTTAGACAGAAGCTTTTTCTTGCGGTCAATAGTGTGCTTTGGGCAGTTTGTGCTCGTCTCAAGGACTCGCTTGGGCGTGATGTGGAGTCCAGCAGCGCATCTGTCAAAGAAGGATTTCGCTCCGTACAACACCTCCTGGGATGGGAGCGAGTTGCCCAAGAGCCATCACTTGCAAACGCCAAAACGAAGTTGTGCTCAAAGCTGCAGGCCATCATGAGTTCTCAGTCCATGAATGGGTACGGCATCAATGACATGTGATCTGTACATTGCCAGCTGCATGGAAATGCCGTGTGAGCATCATTCTCCTGCGTGGCTTCATGTACACCAACAGTACCCACACTACTGTTGACAAGGTGGTGGACTGTAGGGCGCTGTCACATCCAAAGTGGCATGCGATCAACAACAGCATGCAAGCTTTGTGGCATCTGCTACAGACCAACGACAGCCGTTTGACAATCCAAGCAGAGCGTACATCGGCACTGCGCCTTCGGCGAGCACCTGTTGTGGAGGACCGCCTGGGCGGCTTCACTGTTCAGGCATACTCACAGCCCGGCGCTGTGGTGCCAGCAGAGTTTCAGCAGCAGCTTGCCCAACGTGCCAGGATACCATTTGTCGAAGTCGAGGTCCTTTGCAACACCGGTAGCTCCGGCAGCAGCCCTGCGACAGACGAGGAAGGGGGAGATGGGACTGTACCGGCCCTCGGGCCCATCGGGCCCACCCTGGCACCAGATACTGTCGCTGTTGAGTTCCCACTCCCCTGGGGCTGTGCGGATGAGCCCGGCAGGGATGTGCTTAATGTACGCACAGTGGGCTGCAAGCAGAAGCGCAGCTTGGTTTTTTTCCAACACACCTGCACAGCACAATCGGGGTTTTTTGCACGTATGTGGAGGGGAGCCGGGGCCGTGTGGCAGGGTGGACCCCGCGGGGGAGATTAGGCTGCCGCGACAGCCATACAAGGCAGACACCGGCAACATTTACACGGTGATGAACACATGATCCCGTCACCGAGGGCATTATCAGGACAGGAGACGGCAACCCCCGACAGCAGACAACTGCAACAAGCAGCAACAGCCTCACGTGAAAGGGCCCAATGAACCGGATCAGATGACCCGCTCACACCCACGCATGCACAGACACGCGCAGCCGGAAATGCACCTGGCCGACCTGGGAGGGGTATTGTTGTGGAGGAGAGCGTGAAGGAGGAGGGAGTTGAAAGCAAGAGGAAAGGGAAGAGGCAGATGTGTGAGAAGGGGCATACGGTACTCAAAGAAACCATTGGCATTGGGTGTCAAGGGCACTTGTGAGGCGTGGGAAGCATCGCCAGGTGTTCTTGGCTGTGAAGTTGATGGGGCGGAGGCGGTGCTTTCTTCAACAGTGGTGGCCAGTGTGTTGGTGTACACTGTCATCATCTTCCGCTTGGTCTTTGTTGCGAATTGAAACATGCAGGCTGGGCCGTTGGGAAGGTGAGGGAAGATAGGCGTCAGAGCGCCCCATCCTTCAAGGAATCCTGTGGCAACGAGACCGCCCTTGATGGGTGTGTGGATGGAGGTGTAATCCGAAAGCGCGGCGGCGAGGGAATTGTTGCCCGCAAGTGTAGCCATGAAGCCTTGGGGCCCAGAAGGGTGAAAATGAAGGCTTTGAACGTCGATGGTGGGCCTGTGCGACTCAGTATGTAGATCGAGCCAGGTTGCGGTCGTACCCGCCCAGGCGTCGACGACCCCGCGGTCGACGTGAGACAGGAGCTGAGCATGCTGAGAAGACTCATAAAGGTCCCTGTTAGAGATGAGGGCCATAATGATGGGGACAGGGGACAAGAGGGAGAAGGTCAGGAGAGAAGTGTTGGCAAGAGGTGGGGAGGTGCGGTTATGGGGGACGCAGCATCGCGATTTCTAATACTTGGACAGACTTGCATGTCGGGGACGTGGGAAGGTAGTGAGCGGGGGAGCTAGGTTGCGCACAGTCAGGCTTTACGTCAGACTATCAGAGTGGCGAGGAGGGGGATCCAAGGGAAGGCCGGTGTGCATGCAGACGGGCCGGCGAGGTGCGCATGGTGCTGAGTCCATTGTTGCCTTCGTCTCCTAGGCCCGTGTGCATGCAGACGGGCCTGCGAGGTGCGCATGGTGCTGAGCCCATTAGTGCCTTCGCCTCCGTGGCCAGTGTGCATGCAGACGGGCCTGCGAGGTGCGCATGGTGCTGAGTCCATTGTTGCCTTCGCCTCCGCGGTCCGTCTGCATGCAGGCGGGCCAACGAGTGGCGCATGGTGCTGAGTCCATTAGTGCCTTTGCCTCCGTGGCCCGTGTGCATGCAGACGGGCCTGCCAATGGCACGTCGTTGTGAGTGGTCCAGTCTTGCGTGCCTGCCTGGTTCCTTATCAACACCACGGTGGGCCGGCGGCCGTAACATCCGGCTTCGCAAGCCAGCACTTGTCGCCACTTACGCGTGCATGTGCGCTGCACACCGGTGCTGCGCGTGTTCCTGACAATGACGAATGTCCGCGAAGCTCGTCTGCTCGCAGACATGTACTTTCCTTCCACCGGATAACCCTGCGCGTGTTCTGCTCGTATTACATCCCGGTCGAAAAAACCCACGTCAAGACCATGGGCAAAGTAAAGGTCGTTTGTGTACCGTACGATTATCGCCGCGATGGAGGCAATGGTGTTCAGATTTTCTTCAACCTTGCAAAACAGGTCCACAGATCTTTACGGTCTGCTGAAGATGAGCTTCGGGGCCTGCGTGACGATCTTATATTGGACAATGTTCACCCTGCCGATCGTCCGATGCTTTTAGGGCTGCAGGTTCCATTGCCTGAACAATGTACGGATCCCATGACTCCGTTCTTCTTCAGATATATCTGCCTCACGCCGCGGCAGTTACACAGCAAGATGGGCGACATCAATCCTGCGCGCCGCAACCTGTACGAGGTGATAGAGGCGGACCGACCTCTCAACCTCTTCCTCGATATCGATCGAGATCCCACTCTAATACTCTAGGTGAATGGCGTACATGTCGACATTAAGGGCGATGTGGACAACCTCATCTCGTCCATACAAGACGCGTGCGACAGTTACGTGAAGACCGGGCTTTCTGCGGACATGCATGCACGCCCCCCACCTCCTCTGTCCCCAACATGCCCTGTGGTTATTTCCAATTTGCACCCGCGCGTTGTCGTCACTGACCGATTCCATGTAGGCTACCGTACTGGAAGGTTTTTACCCACGCCGCGGGTTGACACCGTCAACCCCAGGATCCAAGTGCTCCTTCCATGTCATCATGAAGCACCCAACCTTCATGCGGCCCAATATGAGCGCGCTGTCAACGTTCATGAACCGTGTGAAGGACCGGGCGAAGTTGGAAGCAGAAAAGAGAAGGTACACCGGCTTGGACACCAGCGTGTACACTAGTAACAGGTGAAACATCCCCCTACGGAAAAATCTACCTTCTTTTTATTAGAAGGTATTCAGGCATTCTTTTAATTTAATTTTACTTTTTATTCATCCAGATTTAATACTTTTTATCTGGATGAATAAAAAGTATATCCAACTACTACGTCGCCTGCTAAGAAGGCAAAGGCCGAAGAAGAGGGAGAAGAAGGCAAGAAAGGCAAGGAAGGGAAAGAGTCTCGCAAAGAGCGCAAAGCCAGGCTTGCACGTGAAAAAGCCGCTGAAGAAGAAGTGAACGATGAGGGTGACAATGAATAAAAATGTTTTAAACACACAATAGGACTGTTATTTTGAAAGCGTTGCATTGGTTATTAAGAAACATTGATTGGTTGCATTGATTATTAGGAAAAATCTATCAGGCATTGGGACTGTATTTTGAGCACGGGGTAAATATTTGCGTGTCACTTGTAGAAGTATTTGTATCTACCAAATGTGTGTGTAAGAGATTGGGTTACAATTGGGGTTGTATTGTTCATGGGCAATATGATGTGATTGACATCATATCGCACTGGGAACATGAGGTGATCGAATGCATAGTACATATGTTTTTGATTGATTTTTCATGCATTGTTCTTGCATTGCGATGTTAACACGCTTACGCGATGTTGTCTCGCATTTTTTTTCTTGGCCACCTCTCAGGCCGCAACACGGATTTTTCCCAAGGCAAACTTTCAAGCATGTGTGCATCACGATGCTAGGGCTACGGCTAGGGCTACGGCTATCATATTGGTGATGATTTGAGGGTAAAGCTTAGGGTCAATCTCGACATGTGAGGGTCAATGTTAGCCAAAGATTCCAACTGATCTGTGGCCACATATTGATATAATATGCCCAAAACTATAGCATCGCTTAGCCAACAATTGACCCCAAATCAAACCTAGCCATACATAAGAATCTAATACCCAAAACTCCACAAGCGTTGGAAAAAGATTTGCAAGAGTATCTCTAAAATTTAGTCTTATTACATTCCCTCACTCCATCAGTATTCCTATATATATGGCAACATTCAACCTCCTAATCACACTGCTCCACTCAATACTATAATCATGCGTTCTCTTATTGCTAAGGCACACTCTCTCCTAGGCCCCCTTTGTCTTGACAACTACCCCTTATATCGAAGGTATAACTTCATCCACCTTGAACCACAGAATTTATTTTCATTCCCAATTTCATTTGCATTAAATGCCTATTTAACATTCATTTTTTGTAGGAAATACCTTCGGAGAGGCGTGTATGCTTTAACTAGCAAATGCACTATATAGGGTTGGTTAAATACACTTATTGAACTGTTATCTTTCCATCGAAACCACCGACATAATCTTGCTGACCACGTCGTGTATGATCGTGCGGTAAAAGTCCATACGTATTTAACATCATTAGGCGTCAATGTTGAAGAGCTTTTGCCGTATACGTATTTTCACCCCGAGTCTAACAGTCCACCTTCGATTCCATGTCGAATAGAGCCATCAGCTTATGTCATTTCGCCCACCTGTCAGGTGCGTTGCTCACCATACTTATGCATCACTACTATTAGTGTCCAAGCTTTGTCACATATGTTCCCAACTATGTACGGACTGAACTATGTGCAGACTGCAGATTTGATTCATTGTCCACGATGTCATTGTCGACTGCTTTCCATTGAAGCTCATTTGGCATATGATGATATTCCCCAGCATTATGAGAAAGCCAAGCAAGGGTTTGGTGGTAGGATCTGGTGGTCATGGGGCTGCCGAAAGCTGTAGGGTGGTGACGTGCGACACATGCAGCAGGTCGGGGGGTGGGGGGGGTAGCCCTGCTGCGTGGTAGATGCTGCGATTTGGCCGCTGCTGCATCTGGCAGTTAATCGCAGTCGATGCTGTGAGGCCGGAAGGGTGATGTGTGCCTTGCACAAGCTTGCGAGGAGGCGGGCGGGTGTGATGAGTGCAGCCCTCGCGCGGCGTGGCACTAGTGCTGCCAGGCATGCCACGACAGAAGCAGACAGAAGCATACGGAGTACCATGCACCACGTCGTTTTGTCCTAGGACTGGGCCATGTCGTACTTGCCAGATTTCCAGATATCATTACTCTGTGCATGGACTACATGCGATGTGAGCACGGCGCGCGCCGCCGTGACTTTGAGGTGGTGGTGTTGAGGGCTGGCCGTGGGAACAGTGCATGCACCCTTTTGCTCGTGTGCAGTTACTGTTAAAACACCACCACCATATGTTTCCTACCATGAACGCCGTAAAGTTAGCAGCGTCTACCATCATTGATGATGCATACGACGACATCAAAGATGATCAATGGCCGAAGTTGCTGTAAGGGCATATACAGTGAGTCTCCCATCCACTCATGGTCCGCACCTGCCCCTTCTGTGGCGTAAAATCCAAACATCTGAAAAAAAAATAATAAAAAATCATCATGCCTGCCGCTGAACCTTGCAACACGATTTCCGTCTCTCTTATGCAAGGACGCTCATGCTGGGTGCAACTGCATGTACATCTGAATGGGACGGCCGTCTTAAGATGCAAGGCCCATTGGCATATGACAACAACGACTTGAGCAGTACGTTGCTGGACCCACCATCGTTCCCAGCACCCTGGCGTACCACATGGAACCTATTCCTTTCGTCACCAGCAACCCCTACAGTGACAGCCGAAGGAAGGCGGACTGTGAATGTCGTTCTGTTCCGCACATCGGGCCACTGCATGGACGATGTGGACACAGCGTGTTGTGGTTGTGACTGCAGGACGTAGATCGCTGCACATTTGCCTTGCCTCGGTTGTACATACATGTGTCTGTCCACCGGCCCCATGCAACAGTTACATTTTGCATCATGGCTTTTATTGCGCGGTCGTCATGCGTGCGAGAATGGGTTTATACTATATGGCAGTGTTAATGGCTGCGGCGTGTGCGCGCTGCCGAGGCCAGTCTGCATGCAGACAGGCTAGCCCTGCATAGGTCACATCCTATCGTTGCATTCACCTGTATCGGCTCGCAATCCCATGTGTTGATTATTCCAACGTCCATTTTGCGCTACATTTACATTGAGACAAATAGTTCGTGTGGTTTGTTTGCTCCCACGTTTACGGTTGTCTTACGGCGGACGCCGTCGAAATTATCTCCCAACCGCCTTTCACGGATTGTTCTTCAATCGTGCACGACCATTTCGCGCGCGTAAATCATTCGTGTCCGTCTCATTCGCGTGAATCATATAAATGTGCTTACGATACACAATGTTATTACCGATTGCTGTGGACACTCTGCTATTAAACGTCGCACGTCTTCTGACTTTCCGCCATCACCATTGATAGCATGATTCCTCCTGGTGTACACTCTCTTCTGCTCTTTCGCGGAGCACTGCCATGTGTGTACTATTCCAACTCATCGCGCGTTTCCATGCAGCCGATTGATTCATGGATTCGGACACATGTTGCATTGAAACTGTTCCTTAGTATAGCGTTCGGTTGCACCTGTCTCCGCACAATGCATCGCTTATGCACATTCTTAGCCGTGATGTGACAATCGTAGTGCAGCATTCATGGCTGGGGTTGGTCGCAGGCGCACCTCCACCCACCGGCGTGAGTCTGCCGCCGTTTCTCAGACCTGCCCCGACCACTGCAGGTGCGACTACAGCTGCCCCAGTGGCGGTTTACAGTCCCTCGCTGCCACCGGTGACTCAAGTCGGTCCCAAAGTGGCAAATGGAGTCATCCTCAACTTCCAGCTGCTGCTGCTGCTCAGCGGAGCTGCTGCTCAGCCGTACTGTGATTGCAGGTTGCCTTTGACGTATACATCAGTGTCTGGTAAGATACACACTGGCAAGACCCCAGTCGGCCGTGTGTTGTCCAAATACGCACCGCAACTAATGTGGCCCGCTACATGGCCCGTGTTGAGTTATCCGCGCACGGTGATAGTAATGTGCTACCCGGTGGAGCAATACCATTATTTCGATTCTCTTTGTACGTTTGTGGATCAGCTATGTGCTCTGGCGCATGTTTTGGCCGATAAGCCATCGTTCAAGCAGGTCCAGCGCCAGGTCGCTATGGCACCCCTTTACAGATACGTCTGCACAGTGATAGAATTGTTGCTAGGATATACATGTAACGCGCCAATGATGAAGCGCATTCTGCAGCTCTTCTACGCGTACCCAGCATCGGAGACGCATGGCCAGCCAAGTCGAATGCTACTAAATCATGTTGTACGAGTAGCCTTCTTACACCGTATCGTGGTTAATGCATTGACCGGCCCGTTCCTGCGCTGCTGCTCAGCAACACTTTCAGAACTGTGCTGCAGGCATCGATCATTCTGACGTAAAGCCGGAGCGTCTTCACTGTCACAACGAATCGGAACTAGTGCAATCAGGCCGTATTATAATAATCTGCGGGTGGTCGCAGCTGAGGCACTGCTCAGGTCAGCCTTTTCCCCAGGTAGACGTGGCTCTGCCCTACCTCCCGCTTTTAGCCGCGCCTTAACCGCGCCATGTCTTCTCTATTGTATCTATGCGGAGGCGAACGGCTGTACACTCGATGACGGCTTGCAGGCGCTGAACACCGAGGTGTGTGCCGGAAGTGTACGGTCGCCAAAGGCTAGTTGTTCCATAGCTCGCATTCTCTGCGCTTGTGGTTTTTGCGGCTGCGTACATTCATTCCTCACTGTAGAGTCGGTTGCAATTAAGTTACCGCATGCTATCGGCCGCATGTGCCGCATGTACTATTTTTTCCATTGCAGCCACGTGCCACTTGGTTGATTTAATGCTCTACGCGTGTTAATCCTCAAAGCCGAACGAGGAGACTCAAGTCCATCGAGTTGTCCCCGAAATGGTGTGGGAGTACTGCAAAGCCAACGACTACCGCGACACAGCAGCTGGTCCACCGGATGGATATGTCAAGCTGCCAAACACGTCGAGCTGCCAAACACGAAGGTGGCAAGTCTTCTGACCGCGCATTTACGTCGTTGCGGAGCTGCTGTTACGATTTCGCCACCTACAGGCGGTATGATTTCACTCAGGGAAATCATTAGCGTATTTGCGTGTGCATCCGCTGTACTACGTGCCGTACGCGGACCCTGGCGTGACGCTTCGAATGGACCGGCCTGCGGTGCTACCAACACCCGCGCCAACGTCATCCATGCAAGTGGCAGAGGCAGTTTACGCTGTATCTGGCACTGGAGCGCCAATCGCTGCAGCGGATGCAGGCATGTGCGGATGAGTGCTTATATAGGCTCTATGGATCGTAGTATAATCACTCTTCTTACTGTTTGAGTCTCACGCATCACATATTGGTGCAGTCACGGGCACATACCTATAGGCTGGTAAGGTATGTGACAACACCGACGCCTGCGCAGACCTACGGCATGTTAAGTCCCACAGGCCCGAGGCCACGTTCCAATAGATTACGACACAAGATGCAGTCGTCGCTTACCACCAGTCTTCAATGATCGCCATGCCGCCGGTAATAAGGGTTGTGCCTGATCGTAGTCCCTCGTCCCTGCCTCCATGTGTGGCCCAGCTGTACAAACATGTACACCATCTGCACAAGCCCGGACTTGATGGTGGAGTTGGCTGCCCAAATAATGATCCGCTGGAGCATATGATCCTCCCCAACCCGATTTTTTCCCAAGTTCGCCGGCCCAGTCCTAACGAAACCGTGACTGGTACGTTTCTCAAGCACACCACATGTGTGAACCATCGTATACTTTCTGCTTGTCTCATACGCCATTGACAGTGTTGTATGATTTTGTAACTTAATTCATCATTTTGCATGACCTGTTTCAACACACTCTATTGGCAATATGCTTTGCATAAAGTTATGGACTTATGTACGTTAGGCGTTTGAAGCCGTACAACCCACACGACGTCAATTGGACTGTTGTTGAGCGTCGTCATGCATGCAGTGGATGCCGTCACATGGGCCAAGATTCAAGAGGTCCTTACTGCCATCCGCGCTCCCACCACGGCCAACCTGCCGCTCGTGGCCGTTCCGGTCGCACAGGCTGGCGACCGAGCGGTTACGCCAAACATTCCGTCATCACCTCCTGCGCAGATGGAAGGCGCTAATGTGGATGCTGCTCTGGCGTTCGTGGATGCTTCAGCTGACGACATCGAGGGCGCCGATGACTTCGACGCCAAGTCAGGCAGCGATGATTTCGACCCACGCGTGCCACCTGCAACGGTTCTACACGATTCTCCACCGCCTGACCAGCCGCAGCCCGCCAAAGCATCCACGTCGAGGTTGGCTGCAGTAAACGCGCCTAAGCCGACTGCCGATACTGCTCAAGTGGCGGAATCTTCGTCCGCGACGGAAGAGGATGAAGGGCCCCACCCACAGTGGCGTCGAAGAAACACCACCGCTCGTCCAAGCCCAAGGCTTCGCCGCCAGCTGCGAAGGCTGCACCGTCCACCGCCGTTGCTGTCGATCTCTCCACCGCCACCGACGAGGAACCGCTTGCGAAGAAGAAGGTCAAGATCGCCAAGCGCAAAGCTGCAGCTGAAGCTGCCGCCGCTGCTGCCGCAACCGAAGCCGCCACGCCGGAGAAGGAGTCTTCCGATGTCAGGCGCTCCGCGGGTGAGAGCAAGAAGAAAGCAAAGGCCAAGCAGAGTGGTAAGCCCAAGGCCAAGGCCGAGTGACGATGCTGTAGGATATAATTGCTGAGATAGTGGGGCTGCAGCTGCGCTGGTACATCGTAACTGGTGCTTTAGTCCAAAGTTACAACAAGTTGCCATTTTCATGCGTACTCTTTTTAAACAGGTTGGTTTGTCACAGCTGCTTTTGCGCCCCCTGCAGTGAAGTCTGTTGACATTTGTGTGGACTGCCACTAACACTCTTTCACAAAATCGACATTGTTGCCTAGCGTGTGACATCAGATTTACATGACTGCCATACCGACTTGCACTGCGTGTTGTCGTATACATTGTGCATTGCAGCTCTGTACAGCAGCTGCTATCAGACTGCAGCTGCTATCAGACTGCAAATCTTGGCTTTCACTCTACTGTTTGGTACAACAGGGTTAGGCATGCACCGAAGTTGCGCCCCTCTACTGCGAGTGCGCGGAGGAGCTGATGCTGGCGCTTCTGCACGGCGGCCTCCACGCCAGCGTGTCCCAGCGCAACCGTTCCAATTCGATGGCCTGGGAAAGGATGTGGAGGTGCGCACTCTGGAGCGCGCATTTGTTTCCGTGGGGCGCGGCCACGTGGCCGTAACAGTAGACGTGGTTCACTTGTGCGACAGCGGCGTTGTCGCAAGTATTTGTCCTGGAGGGGTATTTGGACAACAGCCCTAACACGCCGGTTTTCGGCTTCGCACCCAAGTTCACGGAGCACGTCATCTTAAAATACCCGGGGATGATGTTCGAGAACAGTACAGAACACCGCATTTTCATGAACCAGGTATATTCTCGCATCAAGGAAGGCTGCCAGGCCCGTTCCGCCAATTGGGCCGGCCTATATTATGCACACCCGGCACCATCCTTCGGCCAACATGGCCACCACTTGGGCCGGCCTATATTATGCACACCCGGCCGATTCTGCATGGCAACATGGCCACCACTTGGGCCGGCCTATCGGAGCTTAGCCTACCTAGCGTTCACCTGTACTAACTCCATGTTCGGTAAACTCTAATGAGGTATGTTTCCAACACGGAGCATGATTGTACATGCTTGTTTGGTTGGTGTTGCATTAGTGTGCACTGATTTGTTGTGTTGCGCCTATTCATTCACACTGTACAGCATTTGTGCATACCACATGTGTGTGCCTGCACATTTCTTGTATTTGTAACTTGAATACTTAGCAATGGGATGCATGTTTCGATACATGGTTTAAATGAATACGATGTATTTCGCTATGATGTGTTTTAATCTTACGAATGTTTGCAGGCACTCCATTTGGTGTTTCGTGGTAGCAAAGATGATGGCGCAATCGCTGAAAATAGCATCGCGTCATCTTCAATGATGACCTGGAGCCATCTCAAAGCTAAAGGCCGGAAGACTGGCTTGGTCAACAGGGCATTCTTGTCATTCGGTGCATTTCGATACATGGTTTAAATGAATACGATGTATTTCGCTATGATGTGTTTTAATCTTACGAATGTTTGCAGGCACTCCATTTGGTGTTTCGTGGTAGCAAAGATGATGGCGCAATCGCTGAAAATAGCATCGCGTCATCTTCAATGATGACCTGGAGCCATCTCAAAGCTAAAGGCCGGAAGACTGGCTTGGTCAACAGGACATTCTTGTCATTCGGTGCACCGGACGCGTCCGGTGGCATCGTGGATGCGGCCATCGTGCATTCTATGTTCCACAAACATTTGGTGGCAAGCACCACTATCATTGGTAAATCCCATGCTTTAATGTGGTAGCCATGTGCATTTATGGTATCCCCTTGGTATATTGTGTGGTGTTTACATGGTTGAAGTTGAAGATGTATGCATAAATATATCGCATGATTGTTATTAATTCGAGTTGAGCTAACCAATGTGACTTGGACGACCTAATTTGATTTGCTATTCATTTTAGTTCTTGTTTGTAGAGTTGCCAAGCTCTAGCGAGGATGAGGAAGGGGATGACGATGATGTGGACGATGATGATCCTTCCACCCCGACCGGCTCGGCCATGCCAACAATGGACGACCTCGGTGAAGTCACGCCTATTAAGCGGAAAGCCGCCACCGCACCCATCAAAGCAAGTACTTCATCTCCTAGTAAAAAGTCAAAGAATACTAAATTTACCGAAGAGTTTACCCACACCTGCACTAACTCCATATGAGTTCTGAAATGAATCTTGTGTCTGCCACGGACCGCGGCCGTGAGCGCTGGTATCAAGGATGGCTTGAGGAAGGCCTGGCGAACGCCTGGGCACCAAAGTTCTGTGGGAGATGCCACTGACCCGGTCCTGCATGCCGCTGGTCCATGTTAACGACCTTGCGGGGTCTGATAAGGCTTTATCGTTCATGGGAACGATTGGCGACCACCTCCGGACCGCCGAAGTAGTCAGCGCATACACCTTCCAGCGCACTTTCCTGAAGGCTTCGTTGGCGCTGGCTGGTGTGCTGGCAGGCTGGAACGTGTTAGAGGCTGCCATCTTTCCCGTACGCACAGTGGGTACGACCCCTCCGCGGCCGATGTCATAAATATCGGCCGCGACATATGTACGTTTCCGGTCATAAACGAGGTGTCCCCACGAGTACATACCGGCTCTGAAGAGCGATCCTGTATGTAGATTGGCCAGTTTGGGGACCTCATGGACATCTTGGCTATCATCAGTGCAGTATCGTCGCTGATGAAAGCATGGATCCTAAAGGTGCGGCCGAAGTTACCGCCCGGGTCACGGGAGGCAGTGCAGACGCTGCTGGAAAGCCCGCAGGCCACGGAAGCCCTGTACCTTCAGGCGTGGCTAGGCGTTCGCGCTGGTTGGGCTGTTACGCTGGGTCGAGCGCTTCCGGCTGACGGATGAGCACTAGATGGCTGAGCGTCTGCAAGCGCAGTCGCCTACATACATTGAAGATCTCCCACCCGCTCGAGCAGCTGAAGTGGCCGAGCACAGCCAACCAATTGCAGTCCGCTCGAATGAACATCCCAGGGCGTTTGAGGAGTTCCTCCAACACCGACGGGCTTCCGCATCAACGGCCACAACACCTCCGCCCGCAAAGCCAACCGAGATGAACTCGCACAGTGCGTCCACTGCTCTGCGACAATGCGCAAGAGTTGCAAAACTTCCAAAACTTCATGAGGCTGTCTACCAAGACCCTTTCCGTTGGCGCGCATCTGCGTCGACAACCACGGCCCCTCCACCACTTGTTGCAGCCCCTGCAGCGCCCATCGGCGGCCCCAGTCCTAACGAAACCGTGACTGGTACGTTTCTCAAGCACACCACATGTGTGAAGCATCGTATACTTTCTGCTTGCCTCATACACCATTGACAGTGTTGTATGATATTGTAACTTAATTCATTATTTTGCATGACCTGTTTCAACACACTCTATTAGCAATATGTATGCAATCAGGCTTGATGATCTATAGTGGATATATTTTTACTTTGTTCATTCATGCAGCCGATGCACGCACATGGGCAAGATACATGAGGGCATGGCCGCCCTCGGCGGCCTCAATCCAACCACCAACGCATCTACGGCTGCTGCCGCTGCGGTGGCAGGCGGTCGTGCGATGATATCTAGTGTCCCGGGTTCGTCTGCAACAGTGATGGCGCCACTGCGTTAGAAGACGCCGCTGCGTTCATTGACGCGTCTGCCGTTGACTTTGAAGACGCTGACGGTATCAATGAGATCGATGCACGCTTTGGCAGGGACGACTTCGATCCAGGTTTGGCGACCACCACAGTGCTGCTCCACCCGCAGCTCCGATTCCTGCTAAATCGATTGTGCCCGATCGACCAGCCACGGGTCACTACCCCCATGCTCCTCAGCGGGCGATACAGTGCCTATGTCTAAGGTTGGATCATGTGTACATACTACTGTCCCATCGTGAGCGTGTTCCCACGGAAATCCAGCTTGGATACACTAAGCAGTCCTCCCAGTCTTGGGCCAGCCCTGCGGGTGCTATAGGGGACATCTCCATTGGCGCGCATGGGAGGCCCGCAGGACGTCTCGCGAGGTGCACGACCTAGATGACGACATTTCAGCTTAAACGGCCGCCGACGTGACGTCACTCACAAGTCCCATGCGCGTTACCCGCCCGATGCTCATGTCGTCCCGGCGATGACCTCTATGGGTTAGCCAACTCGTGGTGATAGCATTAGGACGTCTCGCATGCGCGAGGGCGGCTCCATTCCGCCCTCCGGGGGACACCAACAGGTCGTCTGGCCGTCCTTCAGGCGTCCTCCCGCGAAATTAGGGCAGAGGACGTTCCGAAAGGGCTGGCAACATTCTCATAGTGATTGTAGTGCTACTTTAAATGCAGTATATAGATTTCTCCTTTCCTTATAAGATGGTATTCGAGGTCCTAGCAACATGTTGCACGCATAACAACACCTTGCAACCCCGGACAAACATTTACAAGCTGGACTTGTTTTGTTACTCGTAGAATTGTAGGAAATATACAAAACGTTCGTTGACTATTGAGAAGGATTGTGGTGTGCATATGAGGGGAAAATGTTTTTTGTATTGTTTTGCCCCCTACCTCTACATGAATCAAGCCATACTTTCAAACCTGTTTAGGTAGCCCTGTGTTAGAAAGCCCGCGTTGCCTAGACGTTGTGGATACTCTTGCTCGAGTCGAGTAAGTGTGAGTCCAGCCACAATATCCAGCCACAATGACCCCAATGTCCAGACGGGCGAAGTCGCAAGCCAATATTATACAATCTGCCGAAGACTATCATGCAGCCGTTCGTTCGTGATACTTCCTAGCATGTATGCACCGTCACATCATTGCATATATGCATGTGGTAATTACCATCGCCACGTAATTCGTGACACTACGCATGGCACATGCCACCTGATTGTGCAAGTACCACTCATCTGCAAGCACCACATTCTAGCCAAGGTGCTTTCAGTGCGGTCCAGCAGTCCACTGATTGAGGCTTGCAGGGCCGGGCCCCCCAGTGCCCTGCTGACATGCTGCGGGTTCGGCCAAGGCCTGCAGTGCTCGCCATGCAGGTCTCAGTCCAGAAGCGGAGCTTGCCCATGCACTTGGGCATGTTCAGCACGGGCATGTTGAGCAAGCAGCATCATCATCAAGCACATGCACATGCCTTGAACACCATACGTGCCTTGAACACCATACGTTGGGCGCTGTAGTAAGTCGGTGTGCGTAGGGTCTAATAGCGCTGTAACCAGGTGTGATCACTCAGAAATGTCAGAGACAGGGCGTACGTGTCGTACGAGTGGAAACCCGTACTGGAACTAACTCCCAATACCTGGCAAAGTGCATATATGCACCCAGGTCCACCCTGCATGTGCCAGCCTAACCACAGTCAAGTCAAGTCAAGTCACAACTGCTGCCAAATCACTGCGAAGTACAGTCCATGCAAGAGGCGGCCGGATAGCCGACCATTGTATCATAGCAGAGGATATGGCAGTCATACTTTACATAATATGCACTATCTACAGTTGCAATGACAAGACCATCATGCTAGTCTAATGACAGCCTATGCATGCAAGCTGCTGTCTGAGAGGCTCACACAACACCTCCCCCCTATACAGAGGAGCGACAGTCGGAGCTCCGAGAAGACAGCAGCCAACCAAAAGGAGGCATCGATACACATCACACGTGTCCACTCGCACACATCACTCCTGTGTGTGCTGTACTACACCCTCATAAGCCTCAAGTAACTGGAAAAAATAGGGTGGAAGCCGCTCGTGGCCACCGTAATCAGCGTCCAGGTGGCACACAGCACGCTCAAACGCTGTCGCCGCATGCTGCACAACGCGTGCATGCGCACGCACAGCCTCGAGTTGGTGAAGGTAGTCCGGGACGCGAACCCCCAGAGCGGGCATAGTCGACGCGTCGCGCACCAGCCGGCGCGTGTGCAGTAAGAGGGCCACAAGGTCAGACGGTGCCCTTGTGCCGGGTGCAGCCATGTTGTCCAGTAGTACTGCACAGAAATCAGGATCTTCAAGTCGGAGTCAGCCAAGTGGATCGTCAGAAAGTCAGAGTATTGAGTATGACTCAGCTGCGCTGAGGTGGTCACAAGGCAAGATGGTGGTCAGCCACTGCCCGGAGCCCGACCAGATACCCGGCACGGATGCAAACTGAATGCTGTCGGGCGTCCCCTAGGCAAAGCAGACGGGTCGTCCCGAGCTACATGCACCATGCTTGCTCACACCGGCGCGCGGCGATAGTTAGGGGGAAAGTACAGTAGCGAGCTACACGAGCTGCAAGTAGCAGTTAAAGTCACAGCCGCCTGGCGCTGAGGGGCTGCTAGGCCAGCTAGTCGTGGACTGGCGCGGACGCGTTTGCGGGCGGTGCCGGAGGCAGGCGGGCGAGGCGCTGGCTTAGCTGGCCCTTTCAGCCTTCGTTGTCTGCGCTGCGCTCGGCCAACTAACTCAGCCAAGTGCATGCGCGCCTGAGATGGGAATAGTTCAATGATGCGTTCACGCTGTTTTGGGGCAGTGTTGTGAAACAAGTAATGCGCCACCTTGTCCAAGCAGTCAGTCAGAGATTCCAAAGGTAGCCACAGGTCATGCGTGCTGTCATATCCGACCCATTTAACAAGAAAGTGTGGGCATTTAACACCCGTATCCCGCTGTTCTTGCGAGCGCCTAAAGTCAACCACAGCTTCGACTTCGAAGGATTGGTCAAGGTCAGCACCAGACGCAGTCGGCTTACGTGGCATTGGATCCGGCTCAGTTACAGGGTTGTCGGATTCAATGTAGTGCTTCAGAACAGAGAAGTGGAAGACATCATGGATGCCCAATGCGCGTAAGGTGCTGGGCAGTTCAATTTGCGCGGCATTATGGCCAACGAGATCCATTACAACACAGGGACCGATCCAGCGTGGGCCAAACTTTTTGCGCAAGGACGGATGGTGTACCGCTAACTTATTCATGGATAACAGGACAA
>JALKAD010000198.1:257330-268379 GCA_024500015.1 Ulva compressa | reverse complement strand
GCCCGCCTTTCGCGCAGGATGCATAAGCTGTTACCATATGTATCGATTAGGTCCACATTAACATGCAGTAGAAGCCGGAGCGCCGCGAAAAGGACCTCGTAGCACTCGGTGCGGCACATATGCAATCTGTGAGGTGCTGAAGGCGAGACCCCGACAGAGTAGCTTATCGAAACACAACAGGCAAACAAACGCGCGATATAGCATTAAAGGTACTATTTATTTTACTCGGGCGTACTGAGATGGAGGCGATGACCAGCGCTTCGCCGACAAGCCCTGCTGGCTGCCGTATCGAGCGAGTGTCCAGGCATCAAGGCTCCCCTGCCACCTCCGCTCCGCGCACATAGATGCAAATACATGATGCAGACTGTCATTAAATGATATCTGGCGGCTAAATTTCAAGTTTCATTACTACGTGGGTTGCTGCTGGGCTGGGCGCCTGACATGGCTACAGCAGAGCTTGTCAACGGATAAAGCACAGACGGGGCTGAATCCGGCAATCGATGCTTCCAGCAATGCCTACTAATAGTGTACAACTTATAGAGCAGCTTCACGGTGCTGTATCTCAGCCGTGGCTGGTTGCAGCAGCTCTGCCATCAACCAACCATGCACCTTTGCAGGTCCAATGCATGGTGTCACGGGCACGCACGACATCCGCGGATGTCGTGTACGACCTATCTGATCAAGTACTACCTTTGTGGCTCATCAGAAGCCAAATAACGTTCTTGTTTTCCGCTATTCTCGTCTGTCGAACCGGTACCCCCAAAACGCCCCACGTACACAACACAACAGCACTAAGGTCCGACTGTATCGAACCCACACCAACACATACATATACCACAAAACACAATAGGGCCTTTAACCCAGCGTTATCTGGCCGTCATACTGAGTATGCATGTGTAAGGTACCACCCGAGCCATGTAGGCCAGCCAATGCCTTACAACTAACAACACAACTCTTATCCAAGCTAAGGTAGGGGCTGATGACAATGGAAAACTCCAAGACACAATAAAAAATCAGAATAAAGAGAAAAAAACAAACCGTTTTTCACAAACAATGGAACAGTTTAAGAGTTAAGGCGTGTCCAAGGCTGGTGGCAACTGTTGTGTAAGGCACAACCAAGGTTGCTGTGAGGCATGATATAGTGCATGCATAAGGCATGCATGAGGAATATACGATGTCATGCAAGGGCGGCATGAGGGGCATGTAAGGACACCACACGGGTCATTCAAGGATAACATGGGGACATGAGAAGGTGTACATAGTGCTTGGCTTTGGATCCACTAAGGCGTGTAGTGGGCAGTGCAAGGGTCATCTAAGGATGACACAAGGTGTCAATTAGGTGTGCATAGTGCTTTGACTGTGTTCTGCTAAGGCAAGGATGTGGCGCGAGGCTAGGCACTAGTAAGGCTCACTTGCACACGCAATGCTTGTACAAGGCTAGAGATGGTCCACCCATGAAGTGACAAATCGTTACAATTGAAATAAAAGCATGAAATCCCACAGCACCGCAATATAATATGGTCGAGTAACATCTGGATCAGCATCACTGCCACCAGCTGCAGGATGCATCTGGCCATATGCATGATAATCACGCAAGCACTTGCACGCCTGATCAGACCAGCACCAGCACCGGCAGCAGGCCCTGAAGCCTTGAAGTGGGCTAACTCCGCTGGAGCTGAAGGTCCTACATCGTTCCTTCTACCTGCAGAAGTAATTCGCTGACATCAAGCTCGTAGCCATCTCCTGCCTCCTCGTAAACGTTCTTCAAGGTTGATCTTTTCCGCTTCAGCGCAGCGTCACGCTTGGTGGTCTTCGTTTCTTGCTCGAGCTGCACAATTCTTGATTGCACCTCCAAGTACTCTTTCACACTACCCTGCACATTAAAATTGGAGTGATGTTCATCTAGAGTTCAGGTTCATCAGTTCATGTTCAGATTCGGCAAGATTTGCTGGCCTTGTCAGCTGCATGTTTGATGCATGCCTTGCAATGGAAAGCAGCGGCGCATCTATATATGGCCACATGCAGCATAAAATATATGGAATAGGAGGAAGTAGTACTGTCAAGTGGAGACACAGAACGAAGCAACTGAAGCGCGTCGAGTGATGGATCACGTGCAGCACGTATAGAGCTGAGATTATAAACTACAATGAGAGGATGGGCACGACGACGGCACACCTGGATTTGCTTTAATCCTTCCTTGGCTTTGTCACCTCTTAGGCTCGCATGGCCTGCGCCTGCTCGGCTGTCCGCGGTTGCCTCCTTCATACCTGCCGCTGAGTTCAGGAGCTGAATGAATGGATCCTGAAGTGTCACTCCTGCAGCGCTGTCAATGCTCAGATAGGGGGGTGCTCACTCAGCTCTATGGTACTCCCAGTCCTGTCGCGGACACCAGAAACATCCCAGACTGACTTTGGGAGCACTATAGGGCA
This sequence comes from Ulva compressa, assembly GCA_024500015.1. Classification (NCBI taxonomy): domain Eukaryota; kingdom Viridiplantae; phylum Chlorophyta; class Ulvophyceae; order Ulvales; family Ulvaceae; genus Ulva; species Ulva compressa. The sequence continues at coordinate 265,950 of JALKAD010000198.1, read as the reverse complement.
TAACTAGGTACTCTGGGAAGGGCTGCGGGCTTGTTTTGGACGTTTGGGGAAAGTGGTACATTTGGGCCAAAAACGTCTCTTTGTTTGGGGATTTTGGACAAATCTTCCCAAACTCTCTGACAGTGCTGTAACATGTCCCAAATGGCCTATGGGCGCCCCAAACTCGGCTATGGGGCACACGAATGACCTGATTCTGATCAGAGTGTATGCATGCACTTAATGGGACGCCTCACGCCACCAGGGACCCGTGTGGACACCTCTTCCTAGGTTGGAGGACGTGTGGGCTGGGTAGTATGCAGACTGAGGTGGGTGGAGCTGCTCTGCTCCGCTCGCACCTTGTATAACGCCACATTCATGGCGACAACTGCGTTGTGTTTGGTGGACTGATAGCATTGGGCAACACAGATAGGTCCCTTACTGTACATAATAATATGTATTTACGTGTGTGGTACAGCAGTGGGCACCGTGTTTAGCCAGGCATACACCAGTGGGAGGTGCTGCATGCAGATCTGAAATGTGCAGCCTGCCTTCTTCATTTCTCACCTTTGAAATTTGCTGGCCATGGGAGTGAGCCCATAATATCGAGTACTGCACTACAAGGGTGTTGGAAAAAGAATGGGCCGAAATGCCCCACTAACGAGGAAGTTGGCATGTTCTATACTTGAACCTTTCACGTATGTGAAGGTATCACGTGGCCACAGGGGCAAACGTTGGGCAGACTAGACTGCTCACAGCTGCGTAGTCACTCGTGTACGCCTGAGCTGAGTTTGCTCTGCCTGTGAAATGTCGTAGTGTGAGGTAGGTTGCAATATGCTCCTCGTATACTATAGAAGACAGGTGACCCCTCTTATCTGGCGGGAAACGCTCATGGAAGACATGTACACGATGAGATATTGCACATTCAATGAATTGGATCATGCTGTAGTGCTTTGTGATCACAGTCATGCAGTTGGAGGTAAGAGTTCTATCATCGGATACGCTCACCAGCCTTATGACCAGCCCCACATTGCAGCACAAGCACTATGGCATGCTCATATAGCTCACACTGCAGAAACAATAACGTAGATCAGGCAGCTACATTGCCTAGATAGTCTCACGAACCTACACAGGTCACTGCACGATGACTATGCCTTTCGAGATGGCCTGTGCATGTTGCTGCGCCACTCCAACCGCACCGCCGATCACATCGGCGTGCTGATCCTCCTCAAGCCCCTTGCTTTTTACCTTATACATTACTTTGAGCAGACTAATACACTCTGTCAGCGGTCCGTACACCAAGTGTGTACAGTCGGTACCCATGGCGGACACGCCGGCGGACCACAGACGGATCACGAACGGTCGTGACCAGGTACTATACAAGCTGGTGCAAGTGCGACCAATTGTTAGTGCTTTTTAAGTGTTGTTTATGCTTTGGGAACGATGGCAGTGCTTTGGGGCGAGTTTGGGGCCTCGTTGAGGCAGTTTGGGGAAACATGGCATTTTCGACCGAAAAGGTCGTCCGGTTTGGGGCTTTCGCCACATCCCCCAAACGGCCCGCAGCCCTTCCCAGAGTACCTAGTTATGCCCTATAGTGCTCCCAAAGTCAGTCTGGGATGTTTCTGGTGTCCGCGACAGGACTGGGAGTACCATAGAGCTGAGTGAGCACCCCCCTGCTCAGATTGGCCAACTTATAGGAGTACACATGAACAGAGCTGAAAACATGCCAATGCAACGACAGTTACATGTACGGCTCACATAGCTTGCAATTGGAACACACAATTGGAACACACAACTCGCGCGATGCGCAGCTGGCGCACATGTAAGGATCCGGAGTTGAGCACGCGCTGCAAGGGGAAGTCGTCTCACCTGCTGTACTAGCATATTCAGCATACGTTGCGTCGCCAAAAACCGCCTGGAGCGTCTTGGTCATCTGTGGTGCGGGCTGCCCATCTGCAACGGCCGCTGGAGCAGCAGCCCTGTTCAATCTTGTACTTTTGCGGCTGCCAGCTGCAGAGCCAGATGTTGGCTTCGGCCCCTCCCTTGCTGCCGTCCCCTTAGCCGTGTTCGTGTGAACAGCTGGCTGCACGGTACGTGCTGCCGTGCCGCTGGCCGCAGTGCTACTGCCGTTGCCGGATCCAAGCACGCCCTCGCCTGGCAAAAATTGGCGGAGCAGGTCTCCTCGGTCATCTGCCTCTTCAGCCGCCTCCTGTTGCTCAGAGACTGCTGGATTCGGGCTGTCGTAGTCGTCTTGCCGCTCAAACCCGCTTGGGTCTGAATGGTCGCTGTCCTCAACTACAGGGGCGGCTGTCTTGGTCTTCAGCCCCTTCTTCTTCCCAAACTTCATCACGCCTCGTTCCACAAGGTCGCGGATGGGAACACCCGGCGGCACTGGGTCGTTGTAAGCCACTTCCTGCAGTTGGAATTCCATTCAGGGCTGGCTATCTCATGGTGTACGTACACATCCGTGCAGCATAGTGCTACCATGTGGCTACGTGCAGCCAATATTGGCATTAATGCCATCAGTATGAAACGTTGGCCATACGCAAGTCTACGTTGGATAAGAGCAGGAAAGCTGGCATCACTGAATGTGCATTGATGCATGCTGCAAGCCACACAGTATATTTGTACTTGCGTTCGTAATTGCGTTTGTACTTCATGATCACCGAACCCTTGCATGTGCGGGAGGTCGCCCCCTGTTGAATGCGCACCGGGTCAGCAGCGCCATCATCGCCGTCTACCGCGCTATCGACGCTTTCCGGACGCTTTCGCTTGTTGCGGGGTGCAGACCGAGCCTGGTCGACGGTGGTGCGAGTGGCCGAGCTGGGGCCGCTTGGTTCGGACGGATCCGGACCAGCGAGGTTGAAGAGCGGGGCGGGGACAACGCCAGCCCGAAGATGATCCTTGCGAAGCTTGTATGTGTTTCCGTGACCTGGCTCGCCTTGATCGTTAATCCTAACCTGCACGGCACGCACGAGATGGCGGGGAGCATGCACCGGTGGCCAACCTTGAAGTAGTTGCAAGACCAACATGCTGGACATCATTCGATTTGAGTGCTACTTGCAGACGTTCCGACAGATGATCGACCCACAGCATGCACACATCAGCAGATTGCTCGTGATACGAGGATGCAGGCATGGTACTTGACCTCGACAATCGGAATGCTTAGTTGCCAAGTGTCGACGTGCATGCCGTCATAGTGAGACATGTGGCCTCGGCTCAGCTATCGTGCATGGATATCAAAGTGCAATCAAGAAGAGTTCGAAGTGAGCCTGAGCGCAATGTTCATATCACGCGTTCATGGCATTCTACCAGCACACATATGCCAGTGGGGCCGTGCATACCGATGCTGAGCTCTCTAAGCAGCGCGCTCTCCATATGCTTGGCAACGAGCCCTGGTCCTCTTTTGCGACTACCTTCTGCAGCTTGCCTCTCCGGTAGAACGAGTTGTTGTTGGTGATGTTCTTCATCGCAGCTTTGTACTCTTTGGCGGTTCCCGTGGGTTTAGCAAACGAGAAGTAGAACAGCTTGGTTGCCGTGGCAGCTCTAAATATGTCCGCTAAAACGTCCGCATCCGATGGATCCGTAGCTTGTGCCTGCAGAACCAGTTCTCCAGCTGCGTCAAGTGAGACTCTCAGCAGCTGCTAGCGTTCGGAACCGCGCAGATTCAGTGGGGACTTGTTCAAGCTTGTGACAGTCCGTAAATGCGCACTCAGGCAGCCTACACGAGAAAATGCCCGCCAGGTGCTCTATCTTTACGCAAGCACGGCCGCAAGCCATTGCACAGACATCCCAGTGGCACCACTTCAGACTTTTTCATGGCGCCAGGCAGCTCTGTAGCTAGACGCGCTGCACAGCACCCAAACAGGCCTAGCGCCCTTGCCGTAGAGGCACATGCACGCATTAATAATGGCAGTGAAACAGGTAGTATGACCATCTGGTGAACATCGGGGAGTTCGGTAGATCTAGAGTCGCACCTGAACGGCAGTCACAAGCAGGATGAGCTTGGGGACGGCGTACATGTCCGCCATGTCCTGCAGAGTTGTCAACAGCGTCTCTGCTGGTTCCTTCACATCTGCCGACAGCTGCTCCATATCGACGTCTTGCAGTAGGCTGGTGAAGTCGTTCGTCAGTGGCGCGTAGCACGCCAGATGGTGTTGAATCATCTGCAACACAATCCCTGTCAATCGCCAGCGCGATGGCCAGGATGACAACTGCAATGCAACTATAGATGAGCCTGTACATCTGCATTCGTCATTCATAAATGCTTCAACCATGAAATCGACGTCGCGCCCAAGCGTTCCGCGAGATGTCTGACGGTAACAACGCTGCCAGCTGCAGTCACAATGCAGCGTGCATCACGCTGAAGTTGTACGCACACCGTTGTTGAATTAGCAGCCTTCTTGCGTGTACGCTGAACCTTTGCGGCGCCTATCTCGCGACCGGGCATGCTCTTCAAGACGTGAATAGTGTTGTCCTCAACAATGACATCATTCGCATCCGGGTCCCCGGACAGAATGGAACACATGTCCCTCCACAAATCTTCGAGAGTCGAATAGTTGCATTGGCCCCGAACACATATGACGACAGTCTTGCCGAGCAATGTGTTCAGCGCGGGAGCGTCGGCCCCGGGCTCAATGCTGATCAGATCTAAGCTAGCTGCCGCCGTCAGCAACATGTTCTTCTTACTCTTAGAATAATCCTTCCCATACGTGAACTCAAGGGGCCTTTGGTTAAACACAACCTTCAGCACGCTGGCTGGGCCGTCGCCTGTGTGGTCGCGGCTCATTGCAATCTGGTTAGTGTAACAGCACAAGAACATGTACAATATCAGAAGATGCGCGCAACAGCTGCACAGCCATTTATGTAGCCCTTGTGGATGGGTTCGACACAAAATCCTGCATGCACCCCGTCTGCGTGGCGTTAACTCTGCATCGAACGCGTGCATGCATTCAGACCCGCGAGCTCGCATCGCCCACGGTCAACTGCCTTGACAGACCCATGACACTCCGCTACCCCTTCCCAGCGCGCCGGACACGGAACCAACTACACGAGATCACGCACATACGAGCTCTCTGCTGCTGAGTGACCAGTGTGATATTCTTGCCGGTGTCACTGGCTGGGCGCAGCCGTGTTCGGTTGCTGCGCTGGAGGGCGGGTATTTGTGTCAACTCATTTATCGCATGAATCCAGCATTCCTGGCTTGGTTTCAGCTCAAAAATCCGATTGGATCATAGCAGACTCCAAACATGCAGCATGCTGCCACGTTTTCGTGGCGTGCTGCGTCGCCACACAAGTGCACATGCACCACACAGCTCCGCTCAGGGCCTGACCGACAACTCAGTTTCATCTATGAGTATGTCTTTAGCATTCCTGGCTTGGTCTCAGCTCAAAAATCCGATTGCATCATAGCAGACTCCAAACATGCAGCTTGCTGCCACGTTTTCGGGGCGTGCTGCGTCGCCACACAAGTGCACATGCACCACACAGCTCCTCTCAGGGCCTGACCGACAACTCAGCTTTCATCTATTAAGTATGTCACTAGCGCATACCTGGGCTTGGTTTCCAGTCAAAAAAAAATCCAATTGCATCATAGCAGACTCCAAACATGCAGCATGCTGCCACGTTTTCGGGGCGTGCTGCGTCGCCACACAAGTGCACATGCACCACACAGCTCCTCTCAGGGCCTATCCCGCAACTCAGTTTCATCTATGAGTATGTTCCCAGCATTCCTGGCTTGGTTTCAGCTCAAAAATCCGATTGGATCATAGCAGACTCCAAACATGCAGCATGCTGCCACGTTTTCGGGGCGTGCTGCGTCGCCACACAAGTGCACTTGCACCACACAGCTCCTCTCAGGGCCTGACCGACAACTCAGTTTCATCTATGAGTATGTCCCTAGCATTCCTGGCTTGGTTTCAGCTCAAAAATCCGATTGGATCATAGCAGACTCAAAACATGCAGCATGCCGCCATGTTCTTTGTCGATTTGGAGGATCTCGCACGCCCACCGGGTGGGCGCGCCCACACATTCCAGAAATCCTTGACGAGTCCGTACAGATTCAAGTGGGCGATCGCAAAATGGAAAAAATGTTCATACCTGCACAACATGTAAACTGCCCGGTTCGTGGCAAGCTGCAGTGCGCTGTTAGACCTATATACCACGCTATAGCAAACGTTGCAGGAGTGTCTTCGCGTGCACCGTACCGTACGCGTGCGCACGGTGCCCAAGTAACCACACCTTCTCCATTCCGCAGCATGCTTTGCGTGAGAATGACAGCCTAGCACTTTCCAATGGTTCACATATTCTGCGTAGTCGATCAAAGGACGTGAAGCGCACCTAAAGTACGATAATAGAGACCATGCCGGCAGACCCCGAACTCCGAAGTGCAGCTGCGCCTTCTTGGCTGCTTTCATCAGCTCCGCCCACTTCTTACGCCGATCTTCCGGACAGAGATTCTCCAACGCAGGCCGGATGCTACGTAGTGCTCGATCGAACCACTCTTCCATCGTCTGCCCTCGCATGTGCATCTCACACGCAGTGTATAATGTTTCATCCTCATCAGCAGAATCCCCGTCTTCGTCGTAAACTGTCTCTCCGATCCGCAGCAAGTCCCTGACCTTCGGAGGAGGATTGTTTCTATCTATTCTTGGGAAGTCTCCACAATAACCCGCTGGCACCATCATAGCGTGTGCGATCTTGTCAGACTTGTGAACATCGCGGATGCGCTCTCCAGCTGTCGTAGTTGGTACCTGCCGGACGCCTTTGCTGTTGAACGCGAAAAATCTGCATTGCCAAGTACTGCAGTCAAGTAGCTACTTAGAGCGCACAGCGCCACCTGAAGTTGCCAAACAGTGTGGCATGAAATGCTTGCTCCCAGATCACACAACAGGACCCCCATGCCCATCAATCGTAACAGTGTATGCCCGCAAGGGCCGTATCAGTGCACTTCAGAGCACAGACGGCGAGTAAAAGACGTCACAAGACTGCAACCAACAGAAGCCCACCATACCTCATGGCTCCCTCGCTGCTCATGCCATCAGTAGCACACCGAGGGCAGGCCTTGGCAGCACTGTGAGGCAAACAAAGCATGTGGCAGATCTAGGCTTTAGGCAACCGTGTGCAAGCTAGTCGCTGGTGTGGCCGCAGGTGCAGTGCAGCATTGCATGCATGAGACTGCGGGAGTAGGACGTTGATGCATAGATTTGCATGGTGATCAGCGAGTTCGCTGTCACATATAGGACTGACTGCCAGTTCACCAGTCGTTGTGTTTGACTGGCTGAATGGCAGGTACGCGTTTCTTAGACTCTGTTTGCATACTGCTCTGAGTTGGCATTGATATCTAGGACATTGATTGAGCTGTGTGCGAAGTGCAGGCTGTGACGTTGCATGTTGCTGCGGGCGAACATCGTAGACTCACAGTGCACATTCTGCCACAGGTGAGACCCATACAGCTTAAGTAGTGTACAGTACATGAAGCTGTAACAGTTGTGTTTGACTGGCTGAATGGCAGGCTGTGACGTTGCATGTTGCTGCGGGCGAACATCGTAGACTCACAGTGCACATTCTGCCACAGGTTATGGGGCCCGTCACGAGAGTGTGAACCCGCTGCAGACAAATTCCGCAGTTGTGCCGTAACTGGGCAACAAATCCCGACGCAAGACGTAACTGTTTGCGTGGCCAGGCCGTAACTGGGTGGCAATATGGGGGATGTCGGATTTGGCAGTGGCGTGGGGCGGATCCAGCAGTTGGGTCGGGACGGTAACTTCCGTCAGTGGTTCGCCCACATGGAGGCAGCTCTCACCATGAAAGGGTGGGAAAGATGGCTGACCGAGGAGCCAGCTGAGGACGATGACGCCGGGATAGCCGAGGACAGAAAGGCTAGGGCGGTCATCAAGTTCGGTCTGAAAGAGGCGTTGTTGAGGTCAGTTCAGGGCGCGCAGACAACGATGGCGGCGTGGCAGGCGCTGCATCATGAGCATGAAGGAAACCAGCACATGCGCAGACACGCATTGTTGCAGAAAGCGAACGATCTGCGACAAGGAGACAAGGGTGTCCAACGGTACATTGATGAGGTCCTGATGCTCCGTGAGGACTTCGAGGACGCGGGCATGGAGGGGCAGGCAACTTTGCTTGTCAGTCAGTTTGTCAAGGGCATCCGACCCACGTTGGGAAGTGTGGTTGGGCCCCAACTTGGCGCGGATGTTCGGCGTGGAGCTTCACTGGAGGCCATCTGTGACAGCTTCAGGGATCTAGTGACTTTCCTGCCAGAGCGAAAGTTAACAGGGCATGCAGCCGCGGCGCGGGCACCGACGCAGGGGCCATGCCACTACTGTGGCAAGGATGGCCACAGATGGCGGTCATGTAGAAAGCGAAAGGATGATATGTCTGCGGGTCGGGAACTGAAGTGGTTCCGGGATCAGCAGCGTGAAGGGGCTGGTGGCAAGGAGAGTTCGCAGCCCGGGAAAGCACTGTCGGTCAGGGCAGGTGCAAGAGTCGCAGCGGCGACTGTAACGGTCCGTGCAGACAGGCCGGACATGCTAGTGTTCGACACAGGCGCAACTCACAACTTTGTGAGTGACCTGAGCTTGGTCCACGACAAGGAGGACACGCCAGTTGACATCGTGACTCTAGCCGGGAAGGA
>JALKAD010000198.1:246345-257230 GCA_024500015.1 Ulva compressa | reverse complement strand
GGCACCACTTCAGACTTTTTCATGGCGCCAGGCAGCTCTGTAGCTAGACGCGCTGCACAGCACCCAAACAGGCCTAGCGCCCTTGCCGTAGAGGCACATGCACGCATTAATAATGGCAGTGAAACAGGTAGTATGACCATCTGGTGAACATCGGGGAGTTCGGTAGATCTAGAGTCGCACCTGAACGGCAGTCACAAGCAGGATGAGCTTGGGGACGGCGTACATGTCCGCCATGTCCTGCAGAGTTGTCAACAGCGTCTCTGCTGGTTCCTTCACATCTGCCGACAGCTGCTCCATATCGACGTCTTGCAGTAGGCTGGTGAAGTCGTTCGTCAGTGGCGCGTAGCACGCCAGATGGTGTTGAATCATCTGCAACACAATCCCTGTCAATCGCCAGCGCGATGGCCAGGATGACAACTGCAATGCAACTATAGATGAGCCTGTACATCTGCATTCGTCATTCATAAATGCTTCAACCATGAAATCGACGTCGCGCCCAAGCGTTCCGCGAGATGTCTGACGGTAACAACGCTGCCAGCTGCAGTCACAATGCAGCGTGCATCACGCTGAAGTTGTACGCACACCGTTGTTGAATTAGCAGCCTTCTTGCGTGTACGCTGAACCTTTGCGGCGCCTATCTCGCGACCGGGCATGCTCTTCAAGACGTGAATAGTGTTGTCCTCAACAATGACATCATTCGCATCCGGGTCCCCGGACAGAATGGAACACATGTCCCTCCACAAATCTTCGAGAGTCGAATAGTTGCATTGGCCCCGAACACATATGACGACAGTCTTGCCGAGCAATGTGTTCAGCGCGGGAGCGTCGGCCCCGGGCTCAATGCTGATCAGATCTAAGCTAGCTGCCGCCGTCAGCAACATGTTCTTCTTACTCTTAGAATAATCCTTCCCATACGTGAACTCAAGGGGCCTTTGGTTAAACACAACCTTCAGCACGCTGGCTGGGCCGTCGCCTGTGTGGTCGCGGCTCATTGCAATCTGGTTAGTGTAACAGCACAAGAACATGTACAATATCAGAAGATGCGCGCAACAGCTGCACAGCCATTTATGTAGCCCTTGTGGATGGGTTCGACACAAAATCCTGCATGCACCCCGTCTGCGTGGCGTTAACTCTGCATCGAACGCGTGCATGCATTCAGACCCGCGAGCTCGCATCGCCCACGGTCAACTGCCTTGACAGACCCATGACACTCCGCTACCCCTTCCCAGCGCGCCGGACACGGAACCAACTACACGATATCACGCACATACGAGCTCTCTGCTGCTGAGTGACCAGTGTGATGTTGTTGCCGGTGTCACTGGCTGGGCGCAGCCGTGTTCGGTTGCTGCGCTGGAGGGCGGGTATTTGTGTCAACTCATTTATCGCATGAATCGCGGTGTCACAAGATCGAGCACACACCACACAGCTCCTCTCAGGGCCTATCCCGCAACTCAGTTTCATCTATGAGTATGTTCCCAGCATTCCTGGCTTGGTTTCAGCTCAAAAATCCGATTGCATCATAGCAGACTCCAAACATGCAGCATGCTGCCACGTTTTCGGGGCGTGCTGCGTCGCCACACAAGTGCACATGCACCACACAGCTCCTCTCAGGGCCTGACCGACAACTCAGTTTCATCTATGAGTATGTCCTCAGCATTCCTGGCTTGGTCTCAGCTCAAAAATCCAATTGCATCATAGCAGACTCCAAACATGCAGCATGCTGCCACGTTTTCGGGGCGTGCTGCGTCGCCACACAAGTGCACATGCACCACACAGCTCCTCTCAGGGCCTATCCCACAACTCAGTTTCATCTATGAGTATGTCCCTAGCATTCCTGGCTTGGTCTCAGCTCAAAAATCCAATTGCATCATAGCAGACTCCAAACATGCAGCATGCTGCCACGTTTTCGGGGCGTGCTGCGTCGCCACACAAGTGCACATGCACCACACAGCTCCTCTCAGGGCCTAACCGCAACTCAGTTTGTCATCTATGAGTATTTCCCAGCATTCCTGGCTTGGTTTCAGCTCAAAAATCCAATTGCATCATAGCAGACTCCAAACATGCAGCATGCTGCCACGTTTTCGGGGCGTGCTGCGTCGCCACACAAGTGCACATGCACCACACAGCTCCTCTCAGGGCCTATCCCGCAACTCAGTTTCATCTATGAGTATGTCCCTAGCATTCCTGGCTTGGTCTCAGCTCAAAAATCCGATTGCATCATAGCAGACTCCAAACATGCAGCATGCTGCCACGTTTTCGGGGCGTGCTGCGTCGCCACACAAGTGCACATGCACCACACAGCTCCTCTCAGGGCCTATCCCGCAACTCAGTTTCATCTATGAGTATGTCCCCAGCATTCCTGGCTTGGTCTCAGCTCAAAAATCCGATTGCATCATAGCAGACTCCAAACATGCAGCATGCTGCCACGTTTTCGGGGCGTGCTGCGTCGCCACACAAGTGCACATGCACCACACAGCTCCTCTCAGGGCCTAACCGACAACTCAGTTTCATCTATGAGTATGTCCCTAGCATTCCTGGCTTGGTCTCAGCTCAAAAATCTGATTGCATCATAGCAGACTCAAAACATGCAGCATGCTGCCACGTTTTCGGGGCGTGCTGCGTCGCCACACAAGTGCACATGCACCACACAGCTCCTCTCAGGGCCTATCCCGCAACTCAGTTTCATCTATGAGTATGTTCCCAGCATTCCTGGCTTGGTTTCAGCTCAAAAATCCAATGCATCATAGCAGACTCCAAACATGCAGCATGCTGCCACGTTTTCGGGGCGTGCTGCGTCGCCCCAAGTGCACATGCACCACACAGCTCCTCTCAGGGCCTACCCGCAACTCAGTTTCATCTATGAGTATGTTCCCCATTCCTGGCTTGGTTTCAGCTCAAAAATCCGATTGCATCTAGCAGACTCCAAACATGCAGCATGCTGCCACGTTTTGCGGGGTCGTGCTGTCGCCACACGGCCTTGCACCACACAGCTCCTCGGATGAGCGATACTCGTTGAGTTTGTTTTTCCCAGCATTCCTGGCTTGGTTTGCTCAAAATGTTGATCAGCACTCCAAACATGCAGCAGTGCCACGTTTTCGGGGCGTCTGCGTCGCCACACAGCAGCACCACACAGCTCCTCTCAGGGCCTATTCCCCCAACTCAGTTTCATCTATGAGTATGTTCCCAGCATTCCTGGCTTGGTTTCAGCTCAAAAATCCGATTGCATCATAGCAGACTCCAAACATGCAGCATGCTGCCACGTTTTCGGGGCGTGCTGCGTCGCCACACAAGTGCACATGCACCACACAGCTCCTCTCAGGGCCTGACCGACAACTCAGTTTCATCTATGAGTATGTCCCTAGCATTCCTGGCTTGGTCTCAGCTCAAAAATCCGATTGCATCATAGCAGACTCCAAACATGCAGCATGCTGCCACGTTTTCGGGGCGTGCTGCGTCGCCACACAAGTGCACATGCACCACACAGCTCCTCTCAGGGCCTATCCCGCAACTCAGTTTCATCTATGAGTATGTTCCCAGCATTCCTGGCTTGGTCTCAGCTCAAAAATCTGATTGCATCATAGCAGACTCCAAACATGCAGCATGCTGCCACGTTTTCGGGGCAACCGTGAAGTGCAAGAGCAGCCCCAAGCGAGCCAGAACGATGCCCGAAAGAGATATTTATTAATTAGATGAGGTGTAGAGGGGTTTTTCCGACGGATGATTTTGTCCACATTGCATTCTGGCAGTTTGGCCCCATGGATGCAATCATAGACATCTTTGTAACCATGCTGCATTCGGGAATACGGACTTCACCATATGTCCGACGACTTCACAATAAGCACAGTTGGCTTAAAAGTACCATCAACAAAATATGTACTTTTTTTTTGCTTGCTGCTAGGCCCAATGGGACACTGCCTGAACTGCATGCCAACAAGTGCCAAGACAGAATTCGTCCTCAATGATGCTCTAGTAAATCCTGCAACTGTTTGGTAACTGTTTCGACATTCCAGAGATGCGGTATGCCCACAACCGGTGTCAACCATGGATTCTATTGGAGAAACACCATGCAGAAGTACAGAAATACAATGCAAAACTATAATTAAAATATGCAATGGCTTAGCAGTTGATGCACATGACCCCTGGCGCCTAGCCTAGGCCGTGGTGGAGCTCTCATGGTGGGCAACACCTGCAGAGCATTGGCAGCTCATCAGCCGCTGACAGGGCACGTAGCGTGCGCAGGCGATGTGCCCAATCTGTCTCGCCGCTATGTGCCGGAATTGTACTCTAAGCGCGCCAAACTATTGGAAATATAGGTATCGTATATCGTATCGTAGATCGTATTTTCTCCAAGCGGCGACGCTGCTGAACACGATGCACACCGCAGCTTCGAGGCTTCGTTCGCTCACAGGAATCGGATGCTCCGCAACGGGACACCTGCACAATAGGGCTATCCGGAAGTTCCACGTTGCGATTCCGTGAACAAAATTCAGTGAATCATGTCGCGTGTCGGGTATTTCCGTGAAAATGCACAGCTCGAATTCGCAGAATGTTTCAAGCTGCACAGACACCTTCGAAGCATTGATTCACTGGCCAAATCGTGCACGCACCACGGATGCACACCATTCCTTCACGTTTCATCCACGAATCTCATGACAATACCGCGGGTCAGATGTTTCAGTGCAAATGCACACTTCGAATTCGCAGAATGTTTCAAGCTGCACAGACACCTTCGAAGCATTGATTCACTGGCCAAATCGTGCACGCACCACGGATGCACACCATTCCTTCACGTTTCATCCACGAATCTCATGACAATACCGCGGGTCAGATGTTTCAGTGCAAATGCACACCTCGAATTCGCAGAATGTTTCAAGCTGCACAGACACCTTCGAAGCATTGATTCACTGGCCAAATCGTGCACGCACGACGGATGCGCACAGTTCCTTCACGTTTCATCCACGAATTTCATGACAATACCGCGTGTCAGATGTTTCAGTGCAAATGCACACCTCGCGGATGCACACCATTCCTTCACGTTTCATCCACGAATCTCATGACAATACCGCGGGTCAGATGTTTCAGTGCAAATGCACACCTCGAATTCGCAGAATGTTTCAAGCTGCACAGACACCTTCGAAGCATTGATTCACTGGCCAAATCGTGCACGCACGACGGATGCACACAATTCCTTCACGTTTCATCCACGAATTTCATGACAATACCGCGTGTCAGATGTTTCAGTGCAAATGCACACCTCGAATTCGCAGAATGTTTCAAGCTGCACGGACACCTTCGAAGCATTGATTCACAGGCCAAATCGTGCACGCACCACGGATGCACAACATTCCTTAACGTTTCATCCACGAAATTCATGCTTACCCGCTTGCTATGCCAATGCTTTCCGATGTGCAGGTAAGATTTTCAGCGGTTGAGATGCAACACAATGATATATCCATGCAGCCTGAGATGGGGCAACAATTGTAACATACGACTCTACTTGCCTGACATCTTGGTGCAAGACATGAAATATCTACGGAATATCTGTGACCCACCTCTACGCTTTCCTTCAACTGTATCACCAGACAGGAGCTTGCATTGAATCTCCGCCAAGTCGACTAAATAATGCCCAAAATAGCAGCGGGTGTCGGTCTGTGGTCTAGAGTTGCCCCCGCCCCCAAAGTCGGGTGGGAGTGTGTCGCGATCCTCCTCCCCCATATTGATAACGCGCAGTAATTCGGGCACGCCTCGTGTACCTGTGCAACCAATCACATCGGAGTCACAATCCTCTGCTAGCCACAATTGACAAACAGCCAACTTGAGGGGGTCAGCAATGACACGCTGGCCACTCTCATCTAACACATCTATAGGCTCGCCCACTTGATCAGTGGCATCATCATCATCATCATCTAACCAGTCGGTGGCATCAAACTCTGGGACATTCCCCCTACAAGCACGAACTCGGACAAAGAAGTCAATTTTGGCAACACACAATTGAGGATCAAGTCCGGGACGCTTATATGAGACCAATGCCCACTTATTGTCCGTTTCATAATGTTGCAAGTCCTGGGCACAAGCAAGCATGTCCATGCTGTTGGTACTCGCCTGCATAAATTTGTCAATCTGAATGCGCTTGTCTTCTGTGTTATCATCTAGCATGGAGTGCAGAATGTGAAAGGGGGCGGCGGGCCAGCCTTTCCCCCGGTACCACAATGGATCTTCTCTGAGTAATCTCGGCAGCAATGCAATGACAAGTTGCGCCTCTTCATCTGTTGGACCTGCTAGGACACATCGACCTAGAAGTAGCACCCCATCGGAGACTTGATCATAGTTAGGGCCTTCCATGACTGGCACTCGACCCTTAACCTTCAATTCTTCCACCGTGAGGCAATGTTCTGGATGCTCACATCTGCAGCTGGCAGCGGACTTCAACACGAGGTGATCATTGGCGAAGATGATCTCGCCATTGTCTTTCACACGGTCCTTCAAGTGCATCTTCAAGTACCAGATTAGTCGCTCTATCCAATACTCTGTGAAGTGTGCTCCTGGTCCTTGGCAGATGAGCTGGTGGATGAGGTGCACGGACGCGTGATGGAGCTTTGCTGTCAATAAAGCCTTGCCCTCAAAAGCCTGCGCAAGGTCGATATGGTAAGAGCGCAAAATTTTGCACAAGTACGGATGCACTCGAGAACGTGGCAACGACAGTAAACACATCGCTAGTATGCGGCAATGCACTGCTTCGGGGGAGCCAACCTGTTGCACTGCAATGGCGTATTTCTGAAAGTTGTCTTTTGTTGTTTTCAAGTTCTGGGGGGTGTGTTGCCCAGTGTGATGGCGCAAGGCGAACAGCACTGCTGGGCGCAAATGTCCCCATTGCCGCTCAAACATATTCTTGACCTGCACCTCGTGCCTCTTCCAAGGGAGTCTGAACAACAGGTACGGTAACAATGTCTCTACAAACGTCATGTACTCTTCCATTGTCCAAGTACTGCGCGATCTGCATGCACGGACGTGGTAGTAAATCTATGTCGATAGACCGCAGATTCAAAGCGACTCGCCAAAGCATTGCCCTTGACCGAGCTATACGAGTTTCAATATCTGGCTTGTCGTACCCGAACACATCGGCGCTTCTTTTCTTCATGCCCGAGCACCACTTGACACCTCGTGCCCGACCCGCGATCTCTGCTCTGATGTGCGGTGGCAAGATGTATTCTGAATCAGCTAGCTTATGCACGCTCTTCTTCTTTGTCGATTTGGAGGATCTCGCACGCCCACCGGGTGGGCGCGCCCACACATTCCAGAAATCCTTGACGAGTCCGTACAGATTCAAGTGGGCGATCGCAAAATGGAAAAAATGTTCATACCTGCACAACATGTAAACTGCCCGGTTCGTGGCAAGCTGCAGTGCGCTGTTAGACCTATATACCACGCTATAGCGAACGTTGCAGGAGTGTCTTCGCGTGCACCGTACCGTACGCGTGCGCACGGTGCCCAAGTAACCACACCTTCTCCATTCCGCAGCATGCTTTGCGTGAGAATGACAGCCTAGCACTTTCCAATGGTTCACATATTCTGCGTAGTCGATCAAAGGACGTGTAGCGCACCTAAAGTACGATAATAGAGACCATGCCGGCAGACCCCGAACTCCGAATTGCAGCTGCGCCTTCTTGGCTGCTTTCATCAGCTCCGCCCACTTCTTACGCCGATCTTCCGGACAGAGATTCTCCAACGCAGGCCGGATGCTACGTAGTGCTCGATCGAACCACTCTTCCATCGTCTGCCCTCGCATGTGCATCTCACACGCAGTGTATAATGTTTCATCCTCATCAGCAGAATCCCCGTCTTCGTCGTAAACTGTCTCTCCGATCCGCAACAAGTCCCTGACCTTCGGAGGAGGATTGTTTCTATCTATTCTTGGGAAGTCTCCACAATAACCCGCTGGCACCATCATAGCGTGTGCGATCTTGTCAGACTTGTGAACATCGCGGATGCGCTCTCCAGCTGTCGTAGTTGGTACCTGCCGGACGCCTTTGCTGTTGAACGCGAAAAATCTGCACTGCCAAGTACTGCAGTCAAGTAGCTACTTAGAGCGCACAGCGCCACCTGAAATTGCCAAACAGTGTGGCATGAAATGCCTGCTCCCAGATCACACAACAGGACCCCCATGCCCATCAATCGTAACAGTGTATGCCCGCAAGGGCCGTATCAGTGCACTTCAGAGCACAGACGGCGAGTAAAAGACGTCACAAGACTGCAACCAACAGAAGTCCACCATACCTCATGGCTCCCTCGCTGCTCATGCCATCAGTAGCACACCGAGGGCAGGCCTTGGCAGCACTGTGAGGCACAAAGCATCAACTTGTACATCATCATCAAGTCGCCCTCGACGCATGCTGCCACAGTCCACTGTCGAATAGTAAGCTCTTGTCCATTGGGCTTGATGGTGAACTCAAATGGTTGTGCGCCAGGGCGACCTGTATTGCATGCCAATAACAACTGAGGCACAGTGGTGTCGCACCATTTGTACTCAAGCTAGGTACATGTTGCAGTTTGATGGACATCAGAGTATACGTAAACTGTTGGTACACGTGTGGGACACCATCAGGCTCGTATGGCTCAAACAGCGTATATACCTGGATCATGCTTGGCAAAGAAGTTCACTGTGGGTCGGAGGATGTGCTCCATGTGCGTGGGTTCCGACGGGCCCTCCAACACCATCAACACTTCCCATGCCATGCCAGTAACGTTCTTGGTCATATCAATGTCATGCCTTCTGACACCAACAATGGTCGTAGACGATGTGCGCAGCTTGAAAATATTACCTCCATCGGCTCCTGCACAACATCAATTCTTCCATGCAAATATAGCTGTACCGCGCTTGCAGCGTGAGGCTGCAGCGGGGCGCTGGCTGGAATCATAACAACATACCTAGCACATACAAGCCTGCGTCACTCGCCTTCTGTCGGGCAGAGAAGCAGTGGTTGCAGGCTCTATCCAACAGGATCATGTATGGATTTCCCATGAGCCCCTCCTTGTCTGTGAAGTCGAGCGGGTGAGCAGCATCGGCTGCTTGACGAAATTCTTCATTCTCATGGAGCCACTTGATGACGTTTGGCATACCAAAGTCCCACCCTCGTCGAACAAAACGAATAGACGACCCGGCACGAGCCTGCATGTGCCGCATCAGGTTTCACACATGCAGTATAGAGCGAGAGATGCACTGGTGAATCATACCAAGCGTTATTAGAGACACACTGTGACACTCCGCCTAAAAAAAGTCATGGCCACGCATGGACTTGCACAAGCACAGCAACAAGCGCACCAGATACTTTTGTTCTCCGCATCTTGGGCAAGTCTCTCGCAATGCCTCGGCTCTGGATTTTGTCTCCAGAGTTGGATCGGGCGGGTAGCGGTATGAACAACCCCCGCACCAACCAAACTCGTATTCACATGCATCCTCAGTACCCAAGACAGCTTTAGCCATATGGAATGACTGAGGGAAGAGGATGTCTTGCTTCTTCTCATTCTCAGTGAATCCATCGAGCAATAAGAACTTGCTGCGTGCAACTTGGTCCACCACCGTGTTGGCCGCACCACTACGTTTGTGCTCCGCTAAGGTGAATGCAGATTGCATCACCGACGTACTGTGGCCATCAGCAACGGGCTGCAGCCGGTTTTGACGCAGGTGTGCAGCTGAACCCTTGCGCGGCTGCTTCTCAAGCATCATGTCACATAGGCCATCATGCAGATTGTCATGCGATGGCGTCTGCTCAATTTGACCTATTTCGTTTGCGTCGCTGTGATGCTCGTCCGCTTCGGATGCCGACATGGACAGGCTAGGCTGTAATGCACCATTGCCAACAAGGTCAGACTCGACAGAGTTGGTTGCGCATGACTTGGGCGACATGTACTCGAGGTCGGCATCAATGCTAGAATCATCATTGAGATGATCAGACAAAGCATCAACGCTACCATCTCCCCGGGCATGGCTGCGTAGAGGTATTGCAGCCACTGGCAAGATAGCAACATGAGGAAGTGCAACTCTGTAGCGGGTGAGCGAGGCATCCACACGAACACCATCATGGCCAGCCGCGTCCATCCCATCATGGTGCCTGTCATGCAAGCTGCTAGCAACACCGGTGTTATCCCATTCGAGTGCGTGACCACACTCGCCATCACCGGCGGGCATGCAGGGAGGCAGGCTTCGGGCTCCTGAAGTAAGATGGTCGGGCACAATACCAGGATGCGCATTCGTGTACTCTTGATGATCGATGCTGTCAGGGACTCCCGCTTCTACGTTCAGCGTCGTTTCCGTACTATGATTGTTCTTCTTACCATGCTGCCTTGCGCTTGAGGGACATGCAAACACACCCGTACCCGAGCGTTGGCCTGGGGATGGCTTGGTGCACACTAGAATATATGATCCGTCGTCAACTCTACGTCGCTGTAAACAGGGAACCTCTGTAGCGATCTGGCTTGCTTGTTCGAAGTCCATTGCCTCAAAGCAGGCGCCGGCGTTCGAACGGACCCGCCATAGGCCTGTACAAACGGAAAGAAATCCTAAACGTGGTGCCCATGTTATATTGAAGAAACTGAACGTGGGCATCACATCAAGTACAGCTGCGTCTGCGCGATCGGGCACACTTCTTGTCCGTTGTGCGCTCGCGCGCTCATGGTGTCCACAAGTGAGGACTTCGGCGTCATCCGAGTTTTGAATGCCATTAATGTTGCGCGCACTCCTCTCCCAGACATGAGCCAATGACGATGGTATACTGCACGAATGAGTTTGTCGTCGTGCTGCATACGTGATCATCAGTGCAATGGTGCCAGTGTTGCCGAGATATGTGCGAACTCGACAGCCGTACACCACCGCGACGCCTTACAGAAT
>JALKAD010000198.1:232197-246245 GCA_024500015.1 Ulva compressa | reverse complement strand
AGCCTAGCACTTTCCAATGGTTCACATATTCTGCGTAGTCGATCAAAGGACGTGTAGCGCACCTAAAGTACGATAATAGAGACCATGCCGGCAGACCCCGAACTCCGAATTGCAGCTGCGCCTTCTTGGCTGCTTTCATCAGCTCCGCCCACTTCTTACGCCGATCTTCCGGACAGAGATTCTCCAATGCAGGCCGGATGCTACGTAGTGCTCGATCGAACCACTCTTCCATCGTCTGCCCTCGCATGTGCATCTCACACGCAGTGTATAATGTTTCATCCTCATCAGCAGAATCCCCGTCTTCGTCGTAAACTGTCTCTCCGATCCGCAACAAGTCCCTGACCTTCGGAGGAGGATTGTTTCTATCTATTCTTGGGAAGTCTCCACAATAACCCGCTGGCACCATCATAGCGTGTGCGATCTTGTCAGACTTGTGAACATCGCGGATGCGCTCTCCAGCTGTCGTAGTTGGTACCTGCCGGACGCCTTTGCTGTTGAACGCGAAAAATCTGCACTGCCAAGTACTGCAGTCAAGTAGCTACTTAGAGCGCACAGCGCCACCTGAAATTGCCAAACAGTGTGGCATGAAATGCCTGCTCCCAGATCACACAACAGGACCCCCATGCCCATCAATCGTAACAGTGTATGCCCGCAAGGGCCGTATCAGTGCACTTCAGAGCACAGACGGCGAGTAAAAGACGTCACAAGACTGCAACCAACAGAAGTCCACCATACCTCATGGCTCCCTCGCTGCTCATGCCATCAGTAGCACACCGAGGGCAGGCCTTGGCAGCACTGTGAGGCAAACAAAGCATCAACTTGTACATCATCATCAAGTCGCCCTCGACGCATGCTGCCACAGTCCACTGTCGAATAGTAAGCTCTTGTCCATTGGGCTTGATGGTGAACTCAAATGGTTGTGCGCCAGGGCGACCTGTATTGCATGCCAATAACAACTGAGGCACAGTGGTGTCGCACCATTTGTACTCAAGCTAGGTACATGTTGCAGTTTGATGGACATCAGAGTATACGTAAACTGTTGGTACACGTGTGGGACACCATCAGGCTCGTATGGCTCAAACAGCGTATATACCTGGATCATGCTTGGCAAAGAAGTTCACTGTGGGTCGGAGGATGTGCTCCATGTGCGTGGGTTCCGACGGGCCCTCCAACACCATCAACACTTCCCATGCCATGCCAGTAACGTTCTTGGTCATATCAATGTCATGCCTTCTGACACCAACAATGGTCGTAGACGATGTGCGCAGCTTGAAAATATTACCTCCATCGGCTCCTGCACAACATCAATTCTTCCATGCAAATATAGCTGTACCGCGCTTGCAGCGTGAGGCTGCAGCGGGGCGCTGGCTGGAATCATAACAACATACCTAGCACATACAAGCCTGCGTCACTCGCCTTCTGTCGGGCAGAGAAGCAGTGGTTGCAGGCTCTATCCAACAGGATCATGTATGGATTTCCCATGAGCCCCTCCTTGTCTGTGAAGTCGAGCGGGTGAGCAGCATCGGCTGCTTGACGAAATTCTTCATTCTCATGGAGCCACTTGATGACGTTTGGCATACCAAAGTCCCACCCTCGTCGAACAAAACGAATAGACGACCCGGCACGAGCCTGCATGTGCCGCATCAGGTTTCACACATGCAGTATAGAGCGAGAGATGCACTGGTGAATCATACCAAGCGTTATTAGAGACACACTGTGACACTCCGCCTAAAAAAAGTCATGGCCACGCATGGACTTGCACAAGCACAGCAACAAGCGCACCAGATACTTTTGTTCTCCGCATCTTGGGCAAGTCTCTCGCAATGCCTCGGCTCTGGATTTTGTCTCCAGAGTTGGATCGGGCGGGTAGCGGTATGAACAACCCCCGCACCAACCAAACTCGTATTCACATGCATCCTCAGTACCCAAGACAGCTTTAGCCATATGGAATGACTGAGGGAAGAGGATGTCTTGCTTCTTCTCATTCTCAGTGAATCCATCGAGCAATAAGAACTTGCTGCGTGCAACTTGGTCCACCACCGTGTTGGCCGCACCACTACGTTTGTGCTCCGCTAAGGTGAATGCAGATTGCATCACCGACGTACTGTGGCCATCAGCAACGGGCTGCAGCCGGTTTTGACGCAGGTGTGCAGCTGAACCCTTGCGCGGCTGCTTCTCAAGCATCATGTCACATAGGCCATCATGCAGATTGTCATGCGATGGCGTCTGCTCAATTTGACCTATTTCGTTTGCGTCGCTGTGATGCTCGTCCGCTTCGGATGCCGACATGGACAGGCTAGGCTGTAATGCACCATTGCCAACAAGGTCAGACTCGACAGAGTTGGTTGCGCATGACTTGGGCGACATGTACTCGAGGTCGGCATCAATGCTAGAATCATCATTGAGATGATCAGACAAAGCATCAACGCTACCATCTCCCCGGGCATGGCTGCGTAGAGGTATTGCAGCCACTGGCAAGATAGCAACATGAGGAAGTGCAACTCTGTAGCGGGTGAGCGAGGCATCCACACGAACACCATCATGGCCAGCCGCGTCCATCCCATCATGGTGCCTGTCATGCAAGCTGCTAGCAACACCGGTGTTATCCCATTCGAGTGCGTGACCACACTCGCCATCACCGGCGGGCATGCAGGGAGGCAGGCTTCGGGCTCCTGAAGTAAGATGGTCGGGCACAATACCAGGATGCGCATTCGTGTACTCTTGATGATCGATGCTGTCAGGGACTCCCGCTTCTACGTTCAGCGTCGTTTCCGTACTATGATTGTTCTTCTTACCATGCTGCCTTGCGCTTGAGGGACATGCAAACACACCCGTACCCGAGCGTTGGCCTGGGGATGGCTTGGTGCACACTAGAATATATGATCCGTCGTCAACTCTACGTCGCTGTAAACAGGGAACCTCTGTAGCGATCTGGCTTGCTTGTTCGAAGTCCATTGCCTCAAAGCAGGCGCCGGCGTTCGAACGGACCCGCCATAGGCCTGTACAAACGGAAAGAAATCCTAAACGTGGTGCCCATGTTATATTGAAGAAACTGAACGTGGGCATCACATCAAGTACAGCTGCGTCTGCGCGATCGGGCACACTTCTTGTCCGTTGTGCGCTCGCGCGCTCATGGTGTCCACAAGTGAGGACTTCGGCGTCATCCGAGTTTTGAATGCCATTAATGTTGCGCGCACTCCTCTCCCAGACATGAGCCAATGACGATGGTATACTGCACGAATGAGTTTGTCGTCGTGCTGCATACGTGATCATCAGTGCAATGGTGCCAGTGTTGCCGAGATATGTGCGAACTCGACAGCCGTACACCACCGCGACGCCTTACAGAATGGCATATCTGTCCTTATTGGCCTCCAGAGAATTCGCCTTGTCCAAACCTTACTCCGATGCCTTAGTTCGGACTTATCGGGCCCTTATCTTGCCACAGCCTTGACCTTGTCCATGCCTTATCAGACCTACGTGTGGAGCGATTAAGGCCCACACCATGTTTCCTTAGGCGAGAACCACTCCACAGGCCCCGCCCCAGTAAGGTTTCCATAGTTCGCCTAGGCCAGCGTAAGGTTTGCATCAGGAAACCTGATGCTAAGGTCCGATCGAGGCTGCAGTAAGGTTCACTCGGTGCTGCTAGTGGAAGGTCGGATGTTGGTCCGGTGTACATTCATTGAATGTATTTTGGATGTCCCGGATGTCACATGTAGGTCAAAACATTCAAAGTACGTTGAGATGGAGGCACGGATGGATGTTGGATGAATGTGGCGATGGAACGGAGGGCGACATACGTTGGTCATACATCCGACATTCAGAGCAGCTGGGTACCCAATGAACGCTCCACTGTATGTCAGTGAATGGGGAGCAGCAGCCTGGTAGGTGGATGTATGTGGCAGTATGTCGTGCGGGTGAATGTGCCATGGATGTACCCACACGAATGCCAACCACATACACTCACCATACACCCGTGCCCATGCTTTCTTTTGCCCAGGTAGAGGGTCAGTGAATGTGGCGGTGGGAGTGTAGGTCCCGCGGTTATGCATGTATGTTGTGCGGCTGAAAGTTCTATGGATGTGTCTGCATGTATGCCGATCGCATTCAGTCGACATACACTTGTGACCGTGCCTGCAGTGGCTCGAGGCGAGGGTCGGCGAATGTGGAGGTGGGGGTTGAAGGTCCAGTGAATGTGCGGGTACGTTGCGGGGTGGATGCCTGGGTGAATGCCACTGAATGTGAGGCACCACCACTTGGGACATACATTGCACCTACATGGGTGGTGTCTTCGTTCATTGGACATATGGTTATGGCCCGGCACTGACCTTCCAGCACTGTTCATATGCGTATGTACGTTTGTACGTATTCCCGGGCCTCGTTCAACGCTGCCAGGGCAGCATGGACACATATCAGTGCAACACTGATGGCAATCATGGAGAATTGCAGATGCAATCATGCACAGGGGTGGAGTGCAACATGCCACCATGTGCAAGACATGGTACTCAATCTGTAACCGTCTCTGGCCTTTGGCATCAAATACTTATGTTCCATGGCTGGTCATGGCATATTTGCATGTTATGTGGAGCTGTTCAATGGAGCTGTGTGTGTGGACAGAATGCTGCAGCATCTGATGAGTGCACACAGCATGCATTCCCTCGGGCGGATCGAAAACAGAGCTCCCTGGCAGGGGGTCCCCTCCACGTCAGCTGCGCTAAAGCATGTCCATGTGCCATATCGAAAACAGAGCTCCCTGGCGGGGGCTCTGATTGACGTCACCTGGGCTGCTAGGGCTGGTACGTATACCGTGCAGCCGACACGCGAAAAAACGCAGAAACCGAACATGCAAATGATCACCCACGCAGTCAAAATCATCAGGAATATAATATGAGGGCTGCAACGGATACCAATCGCAGAGCTGCGCTGAGCCGAATAGTTTGGCTATTGCCGAACGACTGCGATGGTGCACAGCGCCGGTGGCAAGATCCACTTGCTCGACAGAATCTTTTGCTGAAAGCACTCCAAGATCGAGACAACGTATCATAGAGCCCCAGTACAGCAGCGACGGGGTGGGAGAAGAGCACGACCACGACCAGCGCGTGGCACAGCTTCAGCTTCAAAGCATGCAGTCAGCACGCCTGCCTAAATGCCAGACCAAGAACGAAAGTAAATTCATCCTAATTCAGACAGTGGTGCGGCATATTAGCTGCAGCATCTCTACTTTGCTAAAGATTCTGTCGACTACGCCGGGCGAGGCGGCTGCTCGTTCACGCGCACCGTTCTTGTACACCGCACACTGACCATGAAGGCTGAAATGATGTCAAGTAGTTTACCAGTGGCTCAAACTGTCGCCTGGGAGCCTGCTAGCTAGTGAGCTCAACACCTTGCGATGTGCCGCAGCACCTGTAGACACACGTCCAAGCTTCGTGTAGCATGCCCATGTACAATCAGTTCTGACCTATCAGCATTGCCTGCCCCTGACAGTGTTCATCTTGTGTATGTAGGGTGTCACTTTAATACTTACAGCAGTGTAGGATATCGACAGCATCTGTGCACATATGCGGCGCCATGCTGTGTGCTGGGAATTGCAGCCTGCGGAAATACAGTCGGCGCTTGCACATTCTAGATCTGGGTGCGGGGGTGGACAGGAAGTCAACACACGAGGCACAACATCCCCATTGCATGCGGCAGTGCTGAGTATTGGGGGCGGCAGGGTCTCAGCACACACATTGCGTGCACAAACACATCCGCCTGCTGTGACAGTGCCGCATCGCCAGCAATGGTGCTGAGTGGGTAGCGGGGAGAGGGGGGGGGTGGGGAGAGGGGAGGTTAGGGAAGGGTGACAGCACACGCGGCAGTGACGTGTGCCTGCTGCGGCTGCACCTGTGCGCATGCTGCAGTGCTGGGCGCGGTGGGGAACAGGGTCACAGCACACGCGGCAGTGACGTGTGCCAGCTGTGGTTTCACCTGTGCGCATGCTGCAGTGCTGGGACTGGTGGGGAACAGGGTCACAGCACATGCGGCAGTGTTGTGTGCCTGCTGCGGCTGCACCTGTGCGCATGCTGCAGTGCTGGGCGCGGTGGGGAACAGGGTCACAGCACACGCGGCAGTGTTGTGTGCCTGCTGCGGCTGCACCTGTGCGCATGCTGCAGTGCTGGGACTGGTGGGGAACAGGGTCACAGCACATGCGGCAGTTTTGGGAGATTACTGTGGCTGCACCTGTGCGCATGCTGCAGTGCTGGGCCGGTGGGGAACAGGTCACAGCACATGCGGCAGGTTGGTGCCTGCTGCGGCGGCACATGTGCGCATGCGACAGTGCTGGGAGCGGGGGGGACAGGTCACAGCACACGCGGCAGTGTGGTGCCGCTGCGGCTGCACCTGTGCGCAGGCTGCAGTGCTCGGGCGCGGTGGGGAAGGGTCACAGCACACGCGGCAGTGACGTGTGCCTGCTGCGGCTGCACCTGTGCGCATGCTGCAGTGCTGGGCGCGGTGGGGAACAGGGTCATGCACGCGGAGCCGCATGCAGCGCCGCATTGCGCACCTGTGTGGCCGGGTCATGCCTAGGCACATCTCAGAACATGCAGTAGGCATGCCTGGGGCTGGCTGCATGCGGCAGTGCCGGTGCGCGCATGTGGGGTGCGAGTCTGTGCAGTGTTGACCTCCTGCTGGGTGGCATCTATCCGCATGCTGCAGTGCTGGGCGTATGAGGGCACGGGGTCACAGCACACGCGACAGTGTTGACCTCCTGCTGCGATGGCATCTATCCGCATGCTGCAATGCTGGGAGTAGTGGGGCACAGGGTCACAGTGCTTGCGGCATGTTTGTGCGCCTGCGGTGGCTGCACCTGTGCGCAAGCTGCTGTGCTGGGCGTGGTGGGGAACAGGGTCAAAGCACACGCGGCAGTGTGGTGCGCCTGCTGCTGTGCTAGGTGTGGCGGGGAGCAAGGTCGTAGCTCATGCGGGAATGGTGTACACTTGCTGTGTCGGCATTTATGCACATGCTGCACTGCTGGGCGCTGGGGGAACTGGTTCCATCACACGCGGCAGTGCTGTCCGCCTGCTCTGATGTCGTCACATCGTATATGGCAGTGCGGCATGCTGGGGATGGCAGGACCTCAGGATGTGCGGCAGTCATGGGAGCCTGGTTGTTGAGCATCTCATTGCATGTGGCAGGCGTGGGCAAGGACGTTCATACGCTGAGCGCTTGCATCTATGCTGCGTGCTAGGTGCTGCGGGATATTGGGCATGAGGCAGAATCAGTGGGGTGTAGGGAAGATTATTTTTAGTGCCTGATACTCTGTGGGGTGCATTTGGGTTCCAGTGGCAGCGACGTGCGCTGGGGTGCTATCATGTCCACTCTTGTAGCGTTGCTCCTGGCCAGCAGAGTCTGAGCAGCTTTGACTTTGAGGAAGACAACAACACACGAGCAACACGCGCCCACGCTCTCTGCTACAGATCTCCCCTGCTGCAGATCATGATTAATTATTATCACTATCGTCGACCGAGGTGACCTTCCCCTGCAGATGACACTGCCTTGCGCATTTGCCAGTTCGTTGAGTACAGTGCCTCAGCAGATCAGCCACAGGCTGGCTAGGTCATGTGGTTGCTGTAGAGCCAGATAAAGTGGGTTTCGCCGCAGATGTGTGTCAAATTGTGCAGCTACCAGCACAGTACGAACAACTGCTGTGGCATCGCGTATAGTGGCAACATGATGACTGGCGCCCGTCAATGGCTTGCCCTGATGTCATGGCCATGGCCAATCTACCGCACTTGATATGCACTACAGCATACTTGCGAAATGCGATTTAGTGCTCAGCTGCGCCCCTCTGCAGGCTATCGATAGCTGGTGGCGTCCTCAGACAGGCTTGGCGCATCTGCAATCGCTATATCACAACTCAACCGGAGATGACAGGCTCATATGCCCAGACATTGAGGCTTGCAACCCATGAAAACTGAATGTGCCTGCTGCGCAATGCGATCGATCGCGGTCCACCTCGCACCTGACGACACTGCGCGCCGGCGCCATGGCGCGAGATCGATTGCAGAGTCACAAAGTTGTCGATGGTCCATTGACTGTGTCACTTGAAGCAGACATGCGAAAGTTTGTCATGTTCCTTATCTTTCTGTTGTATGCTGCATGGAACGTGGACCGTACGTCGGACTTTCTTCATTTTAGCTTCAGCTTGAGCTTGACCCGAAGTACTGCGATCAAATGTCGCCTGTGTCGGCCGATGTAAATTCACACAGAATGACTGCTAAAAAGCCCGTATACTCATTAAGTCGGATCGCTGGCACAGTACCAGTTCGGCGCTTTTCAGCTGACGGCGCACATGCCAGGGGCGTTCTCAGCTGCAGACTCGCGGAACACACCACAGGTAACGTGCCCAACGCACACTTAATCACGGAGAATTACGAGTATGATATACCTTTATTCGTGACTCTGTCGTGGCTCGTGTGCCATCTATGGGACTACCCGCGACCTTGGTTGCAGCTGTCGACGGCTCATGTACCCTGCTCCGGAGCACCAGGCCTGCAGCTGAACCTGTGTGTTTGACAATGCAACAGTGCAATGCTATGCGTATGTCTGTGGGAATCTTTTTGGCACTGATTTGACGCACTGGTCACGTTGGTGGACGTTGTTGTAGTGTGGCTGTTTAGTGAAACCCAATCCGCACCTGACCGGGCGACCATGTGCAGCATAAACTGCAACCATTAGGACCATACATATTGATCATGCGTACACGTATCATCAGAATGTGCCATCTCGACCTTCTGCAGCTGCACTGCTTTCACTGCAACTATGGCATGCCCCCGTGGCACCTCGTTGTTGCGTCTGCATGGATCTATTGCACACCTCAGAGGGGCTTGTGATGATTTTTCTGTTTGCCGGACGACTGCTCTGTTGCCTCGGCGATGCTGGATCCCAGATCTATCACTGTGTAACACATCTCAGTGCAGTTCTTTTTACACTATTCCGCATTGACACCGAACTGTGAACGAACTGTGCACTGTTGGCATCTGCAGGTGTGCCTGACAGCGATTACTTGTTGAAACGGCCTGCAGCCGGGGGCGTGTTGTACTGACCTGGGTTCTCGCGCATACCACGTGAAGTGGGAGTTCTGGGAGGATTTCTTTGATGTCTTTGCTGCCGGGACGTCTGGATGTCATTATTTTTTATTGTGTTGTGGTCTGGCACCACCGCCGTGAGATTGAAAAGACTCAAAGGAGCTTGAAGGAAGCAGCAACATGCAGGTTGACCCTCAAGCAGATGTGCTGACACGAGATCCCATCGCAACACAAGATTGATCAAAGTTCCCTATCCAGAGATCCATCAAGGCCGTTCTAATCGTACTCTCCTCCGGCTGGTGTGCGCTCTGCAAGCATTTGTGCCCGAGACATCGAAAGCTGCACGTGCTTGACCTGATGTGGTGCTGTGGCGAATGTTAATGCCTGGGATAGGCATGACACCCGATGATCTTGTGTTCTGGGGCCATGGTTCAACCCCAGGGGTGTGAGAAGCTGCCTGTTGCACATAGCCAGGCACGTGTTTGCATTCTCCAGTAGACATTTTATATTTATTCCGGTGGGTGTGCAATGAAATGCTGTGCAACCTGCATGAACTCCCCTTTCTGACTCTTTTCCGACTACGTCTGGGTTTGATGGTGTTTTGACTGCGTGCACTGTTCCTTTCCTTCTTGATCCCGCGGCTGCCTTGCCTTCGTGTGTTGCCCAGCCCACTCGTGGCCTCTGCTGTCGCCTTGTGGCCGCTTTCCTGGCCGGCACGGCCCCCGGATCTCTGCCTTGTGTGTGTCTGGGCCAGTTGCTGTGTGACTGCCACGTGCCTCTGGCTGCCGCTGTGCCTGCTGTGTGGCCGCCACGTTGGGCCCGGCTGCGTGTGTATGCGTCTGAGTTGTGTGCGTTGCTTGAGCTTGCGCGTGCTCCCTCTGCGACCCTGTATGTTGTGGTTTCGGGTGTTGATCGTTCTTCCAACCCCGTCCGCAGGAATGCTGTGGCGGATGCCCGATCGGGCTTTCTCCCTTGATAGTTCATGCATGCACTAATGAACGCAGCAGAGGTCCACAGCTGGGGCTGGCATGTGAGAGCGCACGCATGCAGGGAGCCCCACAGCTGGGGCTCCACGCTGAGCTGGCATGTGAGAGCGCACGCATGCAGGGAGCCCCACAGCTGGGGCTCCACGCTGAGCTGGCATGTGAGAGCGCATGCATGCAGGGAGCCCCACAGCTGGGGGTCCAAGCTGAGGTGGCATGTGGGAGCGCATGCATTCAGGGAGCCCCACAGCTGGGGGTCCAAGCTGAGGTGGCATGTGAGAGCGCACGCATGCAGGGAGCCCTACAGCTGGGGCTCCAAGCTGAGCTGGCATGTGAGAGTGCACGCATGCAGTTTGTGCACATAGAGGTCCACAAGCAATACCGACCTGCCCATGCCGGATGCAGCATTAACATATGCCATTGCAATATGCAGGACCCGGCAGTGAAGGCAGCAGCCACCATAGCCGACCCCATTGCCAGCGGAGGCCACGGGCGCGGCATTGTCGGTCCTACAGTGGGCGACGCGCAGCCAGCCACAGGCGCCGTGGCCGGGGAGGCTCCCCCCGTGCTGGCAGCAGAGCATCAGGACAGTGGCGAGCTACGCGGCATGCTGGACGGAGCTCAGCTTGGTGCTGATGTGCTGGCGCTTGCTGAGGAATAGAGTGCAGGCAAAGGCTTTGGCGGCGATGACGACGAATTGACACCGTCTGACGCCGAGGAGTATGAGGACGCAGGGCGGGGCGCTGAGCGCCGGCCTGTCAATGTGCGGGCAGCAGCAGCACCGCAGGGTCAGAACCGCGCGACCGTGCGTCAGCTGACCGCCAGCGCCGGCAAGCACAAGCACGATTGGGTGGGTGCAGCTGCAGGGGGTGGGGCCACCATGCGGGCGTGGGTGACTGCAGGGGCGGGCCACCTACACTTGCAAGCGCGGCCCTGGGGCATCCGCCAGCGGCCGCATGAGTGGGGACAGGCATGCACAGGCCTCTGCGCAGGGCAAGCTCCGCCGGGGCATGGCCAGGCATGGCAGCTCGGCGCGGAGCGGAGGCGTTGGCTGGGAAAGGCGGCAGCTGTGAGCCGGGCCGTGGCGTGGCATGCGGTGCTGCCAGGGAACTGCTTGTTGCAGCATGGGTGCTTGTATGCTGTAGATTGAGGGTGTGGGGGAGGAATCCCCGCGCTAGTGGCTGCCTGCATCGCTGCATGTATGCTCACGTACGTATGTACGTGCCGCGACCAGTGGACGCCGGGTGTATGTGGGATGGACGTGGGCTTGTAACATTCGCTCGACATGATCTATTATACAGGCCATCGTGGTATGTGCATCCATGTAATGTCCGCTGCACATCCACTGTCTGTCCAATCATCGTCCAGCCGTCCATCGCCGGGCTGGCTGTAGGTGGAATGTATGTCTCTGCCAATTAACCCAGCATACAGCCAACATGCCATCGTCATTGCCTTTCCTCCAGGTTGCCATTCACACCACATCCATTGCCATGCCGCTATGTTCATGTTTGTACACTGCCGGCTACATCCACATCCAATTCACATTCAGTCGGTCACATGCCGACTGCAGTGGATGCTGCATGAATGTCTGGCAGAACCGCCGACACCTCCGGTGGACATACACTACATTCAGGAACACCTACACGAGACGTTCTGGTCAATACAGCCGTGTACAATTGGTCCATACAACGGCATACACAAGACATCCAATGGACATTCTTGCGAATCGTGCCTGACGGCCGTTCTCCCAACATCGTGCTTCATTCATCCACCGCCTCCATCAACATACAGGGAACGTTCTGGTCAGTCCAGTCAAGTACAATGGGCTCATCCATCGGGCCTACATGCAACATTCGCTGCTGTAGACTGCATGTACCGGCATCCTATGTACCTTGCACGTATGTGCATTGATGATTAGTTGAATGTTGGTGAATGTGGCCGACTGCAGCCCGGCTACATCCACCCAACATCCATGGACGTGCCTTGGCGCCCATTTGAATGCCATTGTACAGCCGGGCCAGGTGTACTGTACGCTGAGTGTATGTTGGCTGTATGTCCATGTACGTCACGGACCCTTTCATACACCCGACATACACCCGACGTTCGCTGGTGACTTCTACTAGTGCACACCAACTTGCATTGAATTGCGAAAGATGACATCAAGATGCTCCAACCATCGCCCTGCTGCAGTGCTGTTCATCCACTACCGGGACAACAGCGCAACGAGTTCCATGGTGCATCGCGCGTCACGACGTACGCCACAACCACGCAACCATGTTCACAGTCTAATTATCTGTCGATGCTGACGCGTTAGGCGTCGAAAGGCAATTCCGCCTCGGTAGATGCTATTGAAATGAGATTGTGAACACACAGCAGCTTTCCGCGACAACAATGGTGAAGCAGGCGCGTGTTGAGGCATCGAGCACGCCTCAAAATTAGATTCGAGAGGCTGAGGCGGCGTTAAAGGCTCTGCAGGCCATGATAGATGCAGAATGGTTCATGTATAGTGCTGGGCTGGTGCAGTTGGGCAAAAGGAGCACATTGGGACTTGGGCCTCGGGGACAGGTTCCACAGGTTGTCGACAATGAGCTGAGGCAGTCTGGGGACCAGGCCTGACGTGTTTTGACACTCACCGTATCATACGTGCTGAAATGTTGTAAAATGGAGGGCCAGGGCACCAAAAAATTCTCAAGATTGACATTGAATTGGCATCACACACTTGCACATGCTCAAGACAGCCGCTTTTGCTGGGACTTTTGGGGGGCTGGCAGAGCCGGCTGCTCACCATAACACATGATGCGCTCTGTGTTACACAGTAATAGATCTAGGATGCGCTCTGTGCAAACAGGTTGATCTTTTCCCGATTGTGGATGTCTAGCACCGGCTGCATGCTGCTGGAGGCTTACACAGGCGGCTGTGCATCACAGCTCTGTGTGCGCATTGGCTAGCTGCACATGCATATGTGTGTTATGCTGTAATTAGTTAATAGATCAAGGACCCAGCAGGGCCGAGGGAATTCGAAGAGTTTGAAAACCACAGAGTTGTACATGTGTGACCTACGCATGCTGCCCTCATCACCAGGAGGCAATGTTGCAGCTGGACAGCCGCTGATCGTGTGCTGCATACTGTGCACAGTCACTCACACTATTATTGCATAACAGAGCCAGGATACGGTTTTTTAATATGTAATAAATTTTTTAAAAAATTCCGGTGTGAATCATTGCTTTCATATAAACATGAGCAATGCAGGCACGAATGCCATGCCCCTGAACTTCTTTCAAAAACAAGAGGGTGCCAGGAACGCACGTATGATGACACATCATGATTCATTCAGACGAACTCACAGAGAGTGCAATAACGCCACTCGGCATATGCATATGGCAGATGGCACTTCAGACCTCTAGAGATACGGGATGCGCAGAGCGATGGCCAACATGTGTTCCGAGTCAATTACCTGGAACACATGTGGGTGTGGGTGATTCTGTTTTTTTTTGATTTTTGTTTGGACTCTGTACGGAATACAATTGCGCATGTGTACTGAGTGCATGATGCATGCTGTACACTGCACAGCAAATCTGCCAAACGCTGCATAGCATAGCTGCGGAACAAAAGGAAACGTGCTGCATGGCGTGTAGTGCAAATGGTAGGTCCGCACGATAGGGCCATCGCAGGGGTTGCCCATGGCCGAAAGCAGGCGGACATCTCCAGCAGTGCAGTTGATGATGACAGCGTCCACCCGTGGCCCTGCTGCTGCACCTGCAACACACAGGTCCAACACATTGTCCTCGTCGATGTCTGCGAGCCCGACGAGCGTGCCTGGAGACGCGGCGCCGCCATTAGGGCCGCGTCGCAGCGAGAAGAGGGACATGGCGGGCTACGGCGGAGGAGCTTGCGAACGGCACCAGCCACGGCCGACTGCATGGAGGCCATCCACGATGCCGTCAAGCGCGAGCATGATGCGAGCAAGCAGCAGCACATCGCCGAGGTATTGATGCTCCCTACC
>JALKAD010000198.1:211175-232097 GCA_024500015.1 Ulva compressa | reverse complement strand
GCTTGCGCAGACGGCGACGTGGACAGGTTGCGGGCGGGGGGGAGCCTCCCACCCCGCGGCGCCGCACAGTGTGCGCCCATATGCCCAGCCGCACAGTGGCATAACGGACTACTGGAGCAGCATAAAGAAGGGGAGTGCCACGTGGGGAGTGCGCACTCCCCCCAGGCGACTGCTGCAGTTCAGCGCACACCACATCCAGCGCCATCTGTACCCGGGACAGCCGCCCATCCCTAGGGTGCGCCTGCGACCGGATCGCGGCACCCATGTAGTCCAGAGACTGGCCCGCTGGCAATAGTGCCGCAAAGCAATCTGATAGGGGGTCGTGTTCCCGCAGGAGCGCCGCGCAAGCATCTGCATTCCTGACGCGACAGAGATGTCTACTAGTAGCATGTGCCACTGAGCAGCAATCCGGCGCCAGCATCACACCAAGGTCCGTAAGCATGACAGAAGGCGAGACGCAGCGCACGGTGCATCACGCAGTTGAGCCAGGACCGGAGTACAACCCCGCCGCCAGACGCACGGCGCGGTGGAGAACGTCATCCATGGGGGCGCGTGCGGCACATACAGCTGCCTAGGCCACAACTCCATGCCATAGAGCATGCATGTCGCAATGTGGGTGCGATGACTCCGTTTCTGGTCACGGCAGACAGCTGTATGTCTCAATGGTTCTTTCAGCAGGGCATGCTGTAGCGCCTGTAGGTGCACCATCTGGTGGATGTGTGGCCGCTTGTGGGAAGGGCTGCCGGCCGGGGGCTGTCGGTCCCTGATCACGCTGTGAACTCCACAGGCCAGGGATGATAGCCCAAGGACTTGTCAGGCATGCAGCGCTGCATCAGTAATATATTTTGGACTGGGCGTGAGGTGTCGTGGAAGATGAGAAGTGGGTGTGATTGTTTTTACACAGAGATCAACGCCAGAGCCCGGCAACGAGGGCAACAGCAGGCAAGCATACGACCAAGCCCATGCATCCAGGCAGCAACACGTGTGCACGCAGCAATATACACAGGCACAACTTGAACCGACACAACCGCACACCCACACACCCGCACACCAGTGCACTCCACCGCCGCGCCAGTTACGGCAAAGCCATGCACTCCAACCCTCCGGGGGATCCGCGCCACCATCCGCCAGCAGGCCCAACCGCCTCCACTCTCACACCTGCACCAGAACCACTGCACCCAGCCCCACCCGAGAACGCCCATGCCCACGCCCCGACATGCACCCCCCATGCGAGCCCGGGGGTGCACGTGCCCTCAGCGTGGGCCGGGCCAGCCCCGCGACGGTGGCACGGCAGTGGCACGGCACACAGGGCCCGCGTGATTCCACATAGCCAACCCCTCGGCAGCCCGCGGCCAAACGAGGGGAAACAGGCGCCACATAGCCAACCCCTCGGCAGCCCGCGGCCAAACGAGGGGAAACAGGCGCGGGCGAGCAAAGACATCCGTGGGGCAGGCTACTGCCTCAGCAACTGCGGGCCCCAGTCCGGCATAGCGACCAGCGGCCGCCTATAGCTACAGACTGTCCGACGGGACGGTGTAGCCAAGCAGCACCGCCCGCCCTGCTCGGCTAGGCTAGCCGGATGCGCAGTGGAGCCACAGCGAGGACCTACAAGTGAGTGGCCATGGCGCGTTACACCGCGGCAGAGGGTGTCATCTCGAGTGCCAGCCATTGCAAGTCCCTATGAGATGGCATGCGCCCCGTTTGAGCACGGTACTATTGCTAGGACGGAGCACGATTCTTTTGTTAGGACGGTCACCCTGATCTGTCACTTCCATTGCCAGTTGAAGTTGTTGTCACAGTCGATGTCACAATCGATGTCAAAATGCTACACTGCATTTGCAAGCTGGCCACAGCAGCTGCAGCATCCCCAGGCCTTACATCGTCCACTGTCCCCTGGTCATGACCTACTGGCTAATTACTATCACGCCAATGCTTCTGTCCTCACTGCTGAGCCCTAACCTCCTCCCCGCATAATTTACATCCTGTGACTGAGACCTTATGCAATGGTGGCTGCAGCGAACTTATACATCAGGGTGCCAGTGTTGTCATGCACAGCTGACAGAATACATTTACGTATCCCAGATGCCCGGCCAGAGACAATTTGCATATACATGTAAATTGTCTCTGGCCGGGCATGGGGGATTTGTCTCCCACCAGTGTTGCACACGCACTCATGCAAATTTGTTTTTCTGCATTCTAAGAAGTTGGCAATCATGATACATGCCAGATCTGCTAGCATGTAAGATTATGATCTCTGGGCTTGCAGCCAACTGTGTCTAGACTCTCTAGACTCTAGAGAGGTGGTGGGATCTGACCCATGGCCCATGGCCAACTACGTCATCGAGAAAGGTCGACGTCGTCCGCAGTCGACTGGTACTTGCGAGGACCCGTCGTGCAGATGCCATGCATATGTACCTCCCCGAAAAGTTGAAATTGCGGACAACCATGTGCACCCCCGGCCGGAGGTGCACCGCGGGCCGATCGACGCGTGACTTAGCCTCATGAGCAGGACTCATGACCTGGTGCCCGCGGAGGCCTCACAATCAGCACGTCACCACCAGCGCTGCACCGCGTAGGCGTAACAGTCTGTTGTGTACCGATTGCGAAGCCACCACGATCTAGAGCTGTGAATTTTCATGGTGATCTAGCGCAGCCTACTGTATATAAACGGTCGTCTATTGCGCTCGCACCTCCGGATGCCTCTGGATCCAGTGGCGATTCGCAATACCATGGTACATGCATGTACCATATGCCCACTGCTCTCTTTCAGGCATATGCCGGCATCCTATAGCTAGGCACCCATATGCACCCGGATCCAGACCTGCCAGCAACAGTGGCGTAAGTACCTCGTGTGCACCCGGGCCGGCAGCGCGGATGTATCTACCTCTTCACGGCAAATTTGCTGAAGGTGCGTATATGCAACGTAGCACGAGATCTCCAAAACCATAGCCTAGCTAGGTTCATGGTGCTTCTCCACTTGCGTCGTCCTAAGATATTGTAATGGCCGCAAGATCTTCCGGCGCCTCTGCACGCGCGCGCTTTGGCACCTGCAGTCCTTCAGCTGGACTCGCTTAACAAGTTTTTATCTTTCGCGCTGGTCTCAATTCCGCGGCACATTGTGCGGGTGTGCCTCTCCGATCCCGTCAAATTGTCAGATAATATGCAGCTGGCTGTAGCTGTTGCCTTCGGCCGGGACGTACAACGTCTGTTGACAGGAATATGTCAAAAAGTACAGCTGATCATGGACGGCCAGCGCCTGAGCACAGTGTCCAAAATCACCCCTGCGATGCACGAAGGAATCCAGACGGGATCCCGGGCGGACAGCAAGAGTAACGATCGCAAAACCTTGGGAAGGCGTAGTCGTAGTCAATGCCTGCGGCAGTGTGCTTTCAACTTCATCTTCACGTTGCCAAAAACTCTATCATGAGCAAGTACTTGTGTGTCTGTACACTATCAGAAATACCGGGAGACAAATATGCTTGTGTCCTTCTGTTATTTCACAGACTGTGTCATATGATCGCAAGCTCGTGATGTAATTTCAATTCCCAGTAGCAGATGGCCTCAATTGCAATTAGGTTGTATCTCTATTGTTGCAACGTTAACTGAAGGCTCGCATGTTCATCATCTGCCAGCTGCAGGGCAGTGCCCGTAACCCTTGCAATCGTCTGGTCGAACAGATGTCACCCGGCATCATGATCATGTTATGATTCGAACTGTCCATGAACAGCTGGACTGCAGATTGTCTCCCATGCCAAGCCGACAAGTGTACACCTGCCTATGCCTTGACAGTGGATTACCCACCACAATCAGGCATTTGTGTGATCGGCCGGGGGTGATTAATATGATATCAAGATCAGGTATATTATATAGTGCAGTGGGCTCGGTACAGTGTCAGTGGGTACGGCTGAGTGTGTACATGGCTGCAGCAGGCTGGGCACTGTGTGGCTGCAGGTGCATACGTACATGTGTTACACTGCGATAGATCAAGGCCTCAGCAGCGCCGAGGGGCAAAAGCAGGAAACATGGCCGGAGGTGTACGTTTGGTGTGGTGGTGTGGTGTTGGTGTTACACGATTGGCATACATGTGTCTCATGATGGTGTTGATGACGTGATGGGTGCGCTACTGCAGTGCAACCGTTCTGGCATTTGCTCGTGCGGAGAGTGGCCTTGGGGCTTGTGATGGTTTGTCTGTTTGCATGTTGACTGGTCTGTTGCCTAGGCGCTGCTTGGTCCTAGTTCTATCACTGTGTAACACTGCAGTGCAACACATTATGCCAGTGATACTATCACAGTATGCAAACCAAGTACGATTACGTAAACACACCGTGTAAACCTGGACGCACTGCAGCTGCTACTCGCGGCGCCGTGTGGGCTCCATCAAGCAATAATGCTTCGCAACTTCGTCGGCTTCGTTGGCTTCGTCCCATGCTCAGTGTTATGATCAGCATATATGGCGAAGGGCAAGCCCATAGCCATGGCAGAGGCTGTTTTCATCTGTACAGGAGCTGTGAGCCCAAGTCACTGCAAAGGCCGGTACCATCTGCAAGGCCCTCCACTTCTGCATATGCATGCAGATTGGTGGCTCGTACATGTTGGGCTGCACCATCCTGCGAAGTCGTACTAGTAGAGCAAGCAGCACATCAACGTCGACGTCATTGCAAGCCAAATAGAGTACATCGCGACAGCACCCCCATCCCATGGCCGACTGGCAGCCTTCGGGACATGATGGTAACAACGGCAACCACGGCTTCACAGCCGGCTCGAGCCGTGGGCACAGCAGCGGAAGGGGCCGGGGGCGCGGCCACAGCCGCGGCAGGGGCCGGGGCTGGAGTGGCCATCAGGGCGGTCGGAAAATGGGGAGCGGGCACAGTTCAGCTAGTGCTGATGTGCGCACGTATGCAAGTCGAGGGACCACTGCCCACTCGCACTCCCAGCATGCCACTATCAGCAGGTCAGCACACAACATCAACAGCGCGGGTAGATCAGGCCCGCCTCGGGCAAAGCATGCCCAGCGTGCTGCGTTTGATGAGTTCCTCCAGTTCATGCATCCTGGCATCGATACCTCAGCACGCGCCATGAAGTTCCTAGCCGCGCTGCAAGACCAGGTCGGATTCAAGGGTGCCAAGGAAGTTGTGTGGAGGCTGGCCAAGCCAGCTGTGGCAGCGGAGCCGTTTGGAACGACCCGTGCCGCGTCGCGTATGCCGGCTCCGCGTCATGCCAGCCAGGATGCCATGCGCTCTTGTGGCGCGGATGTCATGACCGACAAGGCGCCGGGCTTGAAGCGAGTGGAGGAGTTCCTGCGCTGTGCTGCGTCGAACGAGGCGACCGGGGTGGCTCAGATGGTGCTGCCGCTGCTGGAGGCACTGTTGGGGAGCGATGATGGCGGGAGTGGGAGTCTGCGGCTGATGGACAGGGCTATGTCTGATGTGCTGACACAGGTGAGCCCAGCCTTCAATACTATTAGTAAGTCCTAGTGGCTGAACTGCCGTTCATGCACTGGCAGCACCGCAGAGCTTGATTGCTTAAGTAGAACCTCAGACACATGCGTCTGGTCATATGATCAAATTTCGAATTCGCGTGATGACTTTTAAACCTGTAAATTTGCAGGTGGTGGAAGGTCCATACATCGTGGACATGCTGCTGGAATATGTCCAGAAGCACAGCGTACCTGCATGCGTTGTGTCCTTCTTGATCGTTCTGGCATGTTCGGCTCAGAGTGATCAGCGCAGAGCGATCGTCAACAGCCCCAGCGTTCTGAAGCTTGTTCAGGCCGCAACGGGGGACAGTGGCACGTGCAGTGCGGGCCATGCAACCAAGTTGAAGGCAGTTTTCGCAACTTCAAGTGCGCATCCCATGGGCATCCACGTGCATGCGGCATGCACTCCACATGCACCCTAGGTCAGGTCGAGCGGAGTGCAACATTTTGAGGCGCGTGAGGATGGAACTGAACATCCTGTCAGTCCTGTGTTACACAGGATAAGTGCAGCAGCAGAGAATGGACGCACGAAGTCCATGCGAGGCACACATTTTACACTGATCATCTCAGGGTTGTAATCTATCTCTGCGCATGCCAGGTTGGACACAGTGCGCATGTGTCACACTGCATACCACATATAGCAATTAATGCTTATGTACACAGCAGGCCGTGCATGGGCATTAATGTTAATATTGGTGCAACGTTAATATTGGTCAAATATTAATTTGACCGCTTGAAAACTGCAGCGTATTTCATTCAGGTGAGATGGACCAAGCAAAGGCCGCAGGACGGTTCTGCTGCAATCCAGAGACTGTCGCAAGCTGGCCAGGGGGCCGCCATGACAACGACTTTGAGGACTTCCGCACAATTCAGGTTATTCCGACTCCAGCAGAAGTAGCCCCGGGCGTGCGTGTGCCGTTCCGCCCTGCAGCTGATGGCAGCGATGAATTCCTGCTCTGGCAGGTGCCGATCCTGCTGTCTGGGCACGTGCACATCATGATGTTGGATCTACGTGACCTGGCAGGGATAGAGCGCAGCCTTGGCGATCAGTTTGAAATAGTAGTCTTTGAACATCGGAACCCTGCTGCAATGGCCTGACTGTATCTGCTCGAGCTGAGGAACACCAAGGCATGTTGCCATGCTCAGGATGGCCTGAACTGTGCAACTAGAGACACATCGATCTGGTGGCTAGATATCCAGTCCGGCACCCAGGGTTGTGCCTGGCCATCTGTGTGTGATGTCTGTGCGTTATAGTCAACCAATATGTTCTGTATCCCCGGTAATAGCATGCTCGGCGGCCCAGGCGCCGCGCAATTTCAAGGTAACCCAATTCAAATGAGCCGCGTGCCCACCGCCTGCCTGTTTTGGAATGTTCCTAATGCAGTAGCTGAACTATCCCATCAGATTCGGGGGCCCCTGATGGCCACGTCCACGAGCATGCACATGCAACGTGATGCGTGTGGAAGTTGGCTAGTTGTAGCATCGAGTTCTGCTTTGCCCTCACTCGAGGAGCTCGGCGCGTCCGGCACCCCTACCGAAAGTTCTGCGTCGTCTGCAGATGCAAACCCGCGGTGTGGATCAAAACTTCCGTCTGTTCCGTGAAGACCAGGTTGCAGGCATCCGTGCCGCACTGGCAGACGCTGACTCAGCATCTCCTAGCGGCCCCAGGCCAGTGAAGTTCGCCAACGTTCGCATGGAAGGCATCATGCCAGTGGGACGGGGCGGGCCGTCATTCGTCATCAGCTTTGACATCCCCGGCAGAATCCAGTCCATGAAGCCATTCGAAATTGTGTGCCTCTGTAACTTCTGTCCAGCCTATCTCGCCATTATATTGGCATTGATTGATGCAATTTCTCGCCATTTCTATTGTTTGCTTGCTTGCAATTATGATGTCTACCAGCTCTGCATCTGACGCACTTGTGATATGTGGCTTGGCCACAATGCTGCATCTGTCCTCTGCCTGTGCACCGACCATTTTGTGGCCTGCAACTACAAGCCAGTGATGCCATGCCATGATGTGTACCGGCTTTGGGCCAAGTCTGTCCCAGTGCTGCCGGCCCGTCCGGCAGTCCGGCCCAAACGTACAGCATGATGCAGTCACACATGCAACCACTGCCCTCATTGCAGCTTGAAATTGGCATGCCATCACTGATGCCATCAGCAATTGGAACTGCCTGTGCATACAGGAGTCCTTCTGGCAGAGATCAAGTTGGCTGAGCAATGGAGCCTTGATCTGCCTGCGCGAGAGCCTCCCAGACGGCTCCCTCCGAGTCGACCTTGCCGAGGTCGCGAGCAAGGACGCCCGGGTGCTGACAGCGCAGTGTCGCAGCGGTAGCCGGGCAACCATCTCTGTTCGATTCTGCCACAGCGACAGCACACTGAATGCGCTGTGCAGCGTGGCGACAGCATGCCATGGCGGAGGGCTCCTGGAACCGCAGCAAGACCGCCACAAGAAGCTAGGACCAGTGGATGCCGCAGTACTGTCGGGACACCATGTCACGCGCATGGACGCCGTTCAGCTTGCTCACGACTTTGCCATCTACAAGCCTGTGCTGCAAGCGCTGCAGGAGGAGCGGCTGCTTACACCGCCATTTGGCGACACCCTGTTTTCGGAGACACAACCGCCCTTAGCTCCGCCGGTGCCTGCCCCAGTGTGGGAGAATGACGAGACGGCATCAGGGTGGCTTCAGAGTCGCGTGGGGACGATGGATGACGCTCAGAGGGCTGCGTTTGACCATGCGCTGACCCGGAGTGTCGCCATGATCCAAGGGCCTCCAGGTATGGCATGCCATCTCTCCGTTCCCTGATGACGCGAAACATACGTAATCCAGTGGACGTGCTGCTCATACTCCTAGCTGCATGACCCTTTTGTTCACACATGGCCACAGCCATACATACTGGTATGGCGAAACCACCGAGTCCTCAGTAGATACGATAGTCCTCAGTAGTGTCGACGGCACCGTGACCTGTACATACACATACATAATCCTCAACGATGAATGGGCACTGAATACGATCACCGCATGACCTCAAGCATATGTTTATTGCACTACGAACGTTGTGCTAGTAGGCGTACCATGTGACAACGATGTGTAAGACAATGCAGCTGCAACTGCAGTTATTGCATTTGACGGTCGCGCGCGCGGACGCCCACAGCGCAAGATTGTGTTGTCAAATTACAGCAATTTGCTGCGGCAGGTACCTAAATTACACAAGCATAGCATGCCCCAGATTTGGACGGACATACAAATACCAGCCGGTATTTGCAAATTCACCAGTTTCATCCAAAACAGTTTCAAGCAGTACCTGTTGTTTAAACAGTGTTCAGCACAACTGAGACGGTCACATACAGGAACGGGCAAGACATACATCGCAATCAACGTGGCAAGGGCGCTGCTGGCACACGGTGCCAACAAACTTCTGCTCGTGACATACACAAACCATGCCCTCGATCAAATCCTTGAAGCCATCCTGGACTCAGGCCTTCCTTCCGACAAGGTTCTCCGCATCGGAGGTCGCTCGTGCGCTTCTACCAGCACCTTGCAGACTGTTAGAGCTGATGAACCGTGATAAGCTGCAGACTCAACAGATCAGGAAGTCGCGATTGCGCAGTCCTGCCTGCAAGGTCGCCGAAGCAACTTGGCACCTGCTGAGTGCATCTCATTCCATAGCATGCATGCTTCACATGCATACACGCCAGAATTCTGCGTAACTAAACTGGACAGCCGGGATGCGGCCGTGTGTCATTTTGAAACATCACCACGAACCGTTCAGGCTCATGTTTGCTTCCACTAGCCCAACATTAATGTCGCATGTGTGCATGCGCAGGTCGTCTGAGCGGATCGAGAAGCTGAGCTTCTTCGCGCAGATGAACGCCCAGCGCGACTCCGGCGCCCCTCCGCCGCTTATGGAGCCGTCTGAGAAGGCACGCAACTATGCTCTGAAGCTGGAGCTGTCATCACTGATGGCAAAGCTGCAGGAGGAGGTGCAGCAGCTGACGGCGCTGCCATGGGACACACCTTCGGACATCCCTCTCCTGGAATTGGAAGGCATCATCGAGGTAGCGCTTTGAATTCACACTCTCTGATTTCTAAATTTCTATTTGCATGCTAGATCCAGACACCCAGGTGACCCAGCCGCATTTGCGTTGATGTTGGCAAAGGTTTGGCAACCTCAGCACACATGTCACGAATTCAAAGCACCCTTTAAATTGCCTGTGGCAGATAGTAGTCGTGGACTTTTGTTCATAATATACTTAGTATATAGTGTCAACGTGTACTATGCAAACCCAGAAATACGTTGTCATTGAAAGGATAACTAGCCCGTCGTAACATTACAACGTAATTACCACCCTAAAATCTTTCACCAAAATATCCAGATATATCGATTCTCGATTATTTGTCGCAAAGGACGCAAAATTTGTCGTCGCGTCATCGTAAACCTGCACGTCGTAATTACCATCATCACGTAACCAGCACATAGCATCAAAATTTGTATGCGCATGCGCAACATGCATTGCAAGGCCCCTCCACTGTTGTCACTTTGTCGCCGTGGCGTCCACTCACACAAACAGA
Source organism: Ulva compressa (assembly GCA_024500015.1). NCBI lineage: Eukaryota > Viridiplantae > Chlorophyta > Ulvophyceae > Ulvales > Ulvaceae > Ulva > Ulva compressa. The sequence continues at coordinate 222,047 of JALKAD010000198.1, read as the reverse complement.
ATTGAAGACAATATGCTTGCTGACATCATGATGGCCATCATGGCCATCATGTGGACTTGACATGATGTGGACATTGTGGACTGAGGTCCACTATAGCTAAAATCTCCACAACAGCACCTGCATCAGCCTGGATATGGATGGGCATGGCATGGCATGCATATGCACTGTGCCTGTGGGAACAGCGCGAGACATATGCGCAGGCCAGTGGGTTGGTGCAGGTCGAGCATGACTGTACGGACCTTTTGCCCATAGGCTTCCAGCCAGGCGATCCAAAGCCGGATCGCTCGAGCTCCCAGGGAGAGCCAGGTGTGCCGGGTACGCAGCCTGAGTGCTCAGACGAGCAAGGATTTCAGGAGTCGAAAAAGCGGAAGAAGAGAGGAAGACAGTTCTTATGGTGGATGTGGCTGAAGGGTGTGCCTGGTGACAACAGAGATGTTGAAGCCGGTCTGCAGCCGGACGCTCCCCGGTCCTTGTGGCACTTGAACAAAGGGCAGCGGCTGCAGCTTGCGAGCAGGTACGCCTGCAGGTTGTGTTGATCAGATCTGTCTGGTTTACGCGGCACGGGCAGGCGTATGTACTCCTGACAGACTTTGAATATGCATGTTGACAGACACAGCAGAGGTGAACACATCGATAAGATTTACTGCTTTGCACATGCACAGCTGTGTTACACTGTGGTAGATCTAGGACCCAGCAGCGCCGAGGCACAGAGCAGTCAACATGCAAACAGACAAAGCATCACAAATCCCAAGGCTGCTCAGACCTAAGGCCACTGTGTCAGTTCTGTAACCAGCAGCATCCAGTGTATCTTCTACCTCTTTAACAGGACACTGTGTTACCAGCTGTTATCACAGCTGTAGCATGCATGTACACGTCATGTGACACGTGCAAATGATAGACCGCATACAGGTGGACACACGCTGCCAAGGAGACACGAGCTGCGCGCGTCCATGAAGTCATCAACCGCATTGTGGCTGCGACCGAAGAGCGGTCGGGGATCCTCGACACAGCCAACGTCCGCAGCTTTGCCGAGACCAAGCTTCTTGTGGGCTGCACCACCTCCGGCGCGGCTAAATACCGGTCAGACTCTCATACATGTACTGCAATATAGCATCTCCACTGAATTCCGGCCATGGCGGGCGTTGTCGACGCCATGTTGACTTGCTCATACAGCCTCTAAGTTCCGAAGATCCAGTTGCCCACGAGATCTGTAGCTAGCCTATATCTCAGCGACACGGTCCAATGAAGCTGTGGCATACAGCAGGCATCACAGTCAACTAGCCATACATGGTATATATCATATGCACGCGTACCGCACTATCACACTGAGACAGAGGCAATGCTCTACCTCTGTGCACCGAACTGCCTAAGCTTCTATGGAGGACACAGCAAGGCATCACAGGTGCCAAGGAAAGTACACACTGTATGGCATACGTACAAGCAGCACAACAACATCTCAAATTGGTACGGATGGACGCGATGCCGTCAAGATCGGCAGCATTGCATATGTAGGGCCATGATGTCGAGCATCCCGTTCACGGCGGTGCTGGTGGAGGAGGCGGCTGAGATTGTGGAGGCGCACGTCATCGCCGCGCTGCCCGCCACTGCGCAGAGGCTCATCATGATCGGCGACCACAAGCAGCTGCGCCCCAAGGTCAACCAGTACGACCTGCAGGTACGCGACAATGCATTTATCCTCTTCTAAAGACCTTCCAAAACCTCTTCAAAAGTTAGGCATGAGAAACAGATAAAGCGTACTCGTGGGTCGGGATGTTTGCTGCCCTACACTCAGTATGGCTATTTGTACTGTGTCTCCGTGTAACACCACTCAGTATGGCTATTTGTGTACAAATCATACAAAGCATTCTAGCGTTGACATTGCGTGGTTGACAAGAGCAACTTTACCCTGCACGATGCCGGACTCGCAGCCCACTTGCAAACCATGCCAAATCACCGTTGGCAATGCGACAGCATGTCTGCAACATGTGTACTGTTCATTTTACGGATACTGCAACACACGTCAGTGCACTGACCGAATAAATGCTATTCGGTCGATCTGTGTGCGTATGCATATGATCTGCACCACAGAAGCAGTGTGATACCGTCCAGTCAGCGTATCATGGCTATAGCTAACCCTGCGCTCTAGCTGCTTACAGGTACAGTCGGGAAAGGGCCACAACCTGAACGTGTCTCTATTTGAACGGCTCGTCCAAGCGCGGCTACAGTACACGTCCCTCCAGACGCAGCACCGCATGCGTCCCGAGATCTCAGAGCCCGTGCGGCAGCTAATGTACGACCACCTCAGGGACCACCAGCGAACACTCGACCGCAGTCCACTGCTGGGAGTCGGCAGCTCCACGCCTGCGCTGGCAGCTTTGCTTCGCAAGACAAAGAGCTCTGCTTTCATGGTTGCCCATTCTTGGCCAGAGCAGTCAGACTCAGGGCCAGGGGCAGCCGGGATGGACTCCAAGACGCGCGTCAATGCACCAGAGGCAGCTATGGTCGTGAGCGTCCTCCGGTACGTGCTGCAGCAGGGCTACGGAGGCGGGGAGGTGGTGGTGCTGACGCCGTACCTCGGGCAGCTGCGCGTGCTGCGCGAGTGCATGCGACGGGACGGGATCCAGGACCTGGCAGATGAGCGAGACGAAAAGGCCCTGGAACAAGAAGGCCTTGAGATGGAGGTGTGCGCATCGATCTATGTAAGGCATACGTATGGCATCACCAGATCTGTGAAGGGCTTACGTATGGCCATGGCATCACGACCGGCACTGAATGTGCTGTGTGGCGATGCACTGGAGGAAAAAAATCTGCAGAGAGCAATAATCTCCATTCTCTTCAGCCGTGGCAGGACTATTTGAGTCCATGTGAGTTAAAACAAACGCGTGCAACCTGGATTTGCTGCGAATTGCAGCCTGCCTCACCCATTACCGTATCAGCGGAACAGAGCTATGCCGTACGGTAGGCGTGACTTGCCACTCTGTACATGCGGAGTTTTGTACAGCGAGCATGAAACGACCCAGCCTGAAGGCTTTGACATGCTGCAGGACGCCCAGCCCGGTGGGCACTCGAGTGCCGCCAATTCTGTCCGAGCGTCCACAATTGACAATTTCCAGGGAGAAGAGGCTCGAATCATTATCGTTTCCCTCACTCGCAGCAACGCGCAGGGAGTCATCGGCTTCCTCAACGAGCCACAGCGTGTCAACGTGTTGCTCTCACGCGCTCGCGACGCGCTGATCCTCATCGGTAACCCGCACTGCCTGACCGGCAAGCGGGCCACGCTGACTGACGCGGGCAACGCACCGATCGCGGAACCGATGAAGCATGGCCAGCCCCAGTCGAGTGGCAAGGTGAAGACTAAGCAGCTGCGTCTGGAGTACAGCGAAGAGTCTGGGGACAGGCGGGGGCGTGGCCAGAAGAAGACATGGGAGACGATCATGCAACACATTCCGGTTCTGCCAGGCTTTCCAGCCTGGTGCAGCGAGCATGACTGGGGAAACCTCCTGACAGAGCCGGCGGACTTTGCCAAGCATGCACCCGATGGCGGCTGCACGCTGCCATGTGACGCGGAGCTAGGCTGTGGCCACAAGTGCACCAGTCGCTGCCACTCGAAGAGGCAGCCGCATGCTGTGTGCCAGGTTCTTGTGGATTGCAAGTGCGTCTCCGCCACTCTGTGGCTGATATCGAGTTCAAATCACTGTGTTGTATATGGTGGGCGTGTGGGCAGGTTTGGTCTTGCTAGCGTTGACGGCATAGCAAGTGCACCTGTGCTATTACAACGCATGACAGTTTATTGATATGGTGACTGCGCTAGTGTCACGACTTCCAGGTCAGATTCGCCTCAGAGCCATTTTGCATCTGCATAGCATTCTGCTGAGTACGCCGGTCGTGCGTCATAGTGACTGCAGCTATCTCTCACATGCTGTAAAGTGGCGGCGTGAGCACATGCGAACAGGAGCTGCCCTATACAATGACCTACAGTGGTACCAATGCACTGCATCCCAGATATCAGCGATCCCAAAGCGATCCCAAGTCTCCTGTGGGAATTTATGCACCGTAGGAATATATTACTTGGTTTACCTTTGTGTACTTACTTATGTTTGCAACTGATTCCTCCAGTCCCAAACATCACCGGCCCGGGTCTTGTGTAGGTGCAAAGCAGGCCTGCATGACACGCAGAAGGCTTGCTCGGCAAGCGCACCGCCGCGATGCATGGAAGGAGTTCCGCAGGCATGCCCGAACCAGCAGCACGTCGTCTATCGCGACTGCCACGCTGACGCAGCTCCACCATGCCAGGTCACAGTGCACAGCTACTGCGACGGCTTTGCAAGCATCGCAGGCGCGGAGCCAGACAAGCACCTGGTCCCCCACAAATGCAGCCAGACCCGGCCAAAGTGTCAGCACTGCTTCCAGATGAAGCGGGCTCACGCGGAGCGGATCAAGCTGGAAGAGGCCATGGCAAAGTACTCTCATGCACCTTGACACTGTCTTGCCGGTAGAGTGCCAGTTTTGCGCTGTGTGTGATGCACCGACCCGTTGTGCGCATGCATTCGCAGTGTTTGCAATTGCCTCTTGTACATACATTTTAGTATGCCATGTGCCCCGCATGCATTCGCAGCATTCGCAGTATCCATCTCAGCTCAGCTGTCTATACCCCACGCCGGGCATCAGTCTTGTGTCAGCTTGAGGCCTGTCTTGCCACGCACGAGCAACTCGTGTTTTACAAGCCTGAGGTCATATAGATCTAAAGCGAAATCAATTCTTTCAATGTGCATATGCAACCGCAACGCCTAGGTTGCCGAGATAGACCGCGTCACCTGCACCCCTGCAGCGCCACATGCACAAACGAAGCACTGCATGGCACGGCAGCAATGTCAACACCGCCAAGAGCGCACCAAGATTCACACTTGCTGGTAGTCATGTTCACATGGCTGATGAAAAACCACGTGCAGCTGTAATTTCTAAACAGTCGGCCACTGATTTGCGCGTGAGCTACTGGTATCTTCTAGTAGCTACAGCAGCCGTACCCGCACATGTGTTCAGGAAGGAGCAGCGAGCGCAGCAGGTGGCTCAGGAAGAAGCCGCGCTTGTGGAGGCTGCAGAGATGGTGAGGATCACCCGGAGCATGCGCAAAGCTGCGGCGATGGCTCCATGCGTCGCATGCATGACTGAGGTATCTGTCCTGGAGGGCATCCGGTGCCCTGCTGACGAGAACCGGCACTTCTTCTGCGACGAGTGCTTTGATGGATGGGTCAAGTCGGAGAGCGAGCCGGCGCCTGAGCACGTTCCGAAGGATGCTGGAGAGGTCTGGTGTATGTGCAAGGCAAAGAAGGACTCGGACGATGGCTGCTCGTCCAAACGGCCCTTCTCGCCACAGGTATGCTCCACAAGCTGGCGACAGACACTGGCGACAGACACTGCGAACGCTCATGTATGCAATGCCCGACATGTGCACCCAGCGCACTTTGACCGAGTGCCACTGAGCTGGCAGGTACCACTGGCACAGCTTTGCACCTGGAGCATGCTGACTGTGTTTGGGGTGCGCATGGAGTGTGTGGTACCGCGCGGTGCTGCGCTCGGTTCATGCGTTGTTTGTGTGTGTATGTGTGTGTATGTGTGTGTGTGTGCATGCACATGTGTGTGTTTGCTTTCATGACAGCGCAAGTTTGAACGAAGTCGTTCTGGCATTTGCCCGTGCGGAGAGTAGCCTTGGTACTTGCGATGGGCTGTTTGTCTTTTTGCGTGTTGCCTGGTCTGTTGCCTCGGCGCTGCTGGGTCCTAGATCTATCACTGTGTAACACAGCTTTGCACCATGCGCCTGCTCAGGTGAACCCGAGCAGCCGCATTCGCGCCATGCATGCACTGGCTTAGACATGAATTTCATTGCAGCTGCCGAGTTGCTCGCGCATGTGGCTCCGCAAGCTGTGTACGCGCAAGAATATTGGGAGCCTGCTGAAGCGCTGACACAGTAACGGTGATATACAGGAGGTTGCATCCCATGTGCAGCCCAGCACGTATGCTGCGTACCTCAAAGCACGGGCAGATGTGAAAGAGGCGGAGCTGTCGCTGCAGCACGAGAAGCGCATGCAGGCCTTTGAGGCCCGGCTGCGGAAGGAGCTCAACGACCAGGTCACTCCAGTGCGGAAGCTGCTCATCGAGCGGGTTTTCACACTGCACTGCCCCCGCTGCACGGCTGCATTCTTAGACTTCGAGGGCTGCCTCGCATTGAAGTGCAGCGCACCGGGATGTGGGTGTGGGTTCTGCGCGCTCTGCCTGAAGGACTGCGGGGCAGACGCGCACCCGCATGTGCTTCAATGCAAGTACAACAATAAAAGCGGGCCTGGGCGGTACAGTGCACACATGGACACCATTCCGAGGCTCCAGCGAGCCTGGCGCATCGACAGGATCCATGAGGTACTTAAGCTTGCTGCTGCCTATACATGTCAGCTGAATCAGAATTCCAGGATGCTCGGCACTCGTGTCCCACTCAGGCTGTACACGTGTGATGTACACGTGTGTTACACGGTGATAGATCTAGGACCCAGCAGCGCCGAGGCAACAGACCAGGCAACACGCAGAAAGACAGACAGCCCATGTACACGTGTGCAAGGCCCACTGTTTGCGTACAGCATGGCGGGTACCGCCGTGTGGCACACACTGTTGCAGCAAGATCATGTCCAAGCGCGTGCTTGGTGGTGAGCGTTAGCTGCGCACGTACAGCTCCCACTGGCTGTGCGTCCCAGCAGTGATGTTCATGTCACGACCCAACGCGCTCTTGTTGCATGCACTGTCGGATATGATGGCTTGAGTCAAAAGTCCACGGTCCCATGTAGCCACAAAATCTCTGAAAAATTCCCCTTTCAGGCCCTGCTCACAGGCCTTGCTTCCCTATAGTGAAATCATGACTGGGGGTGGGTCTACGTACGTACGTGTTCATGCAGGTGCTGGAACCCCTCAATCTGAATTTGCGGCAGAGGGTGCTCGACTCGGTCCACCAAGAGCTGTCAGATCTCAACATCTCAGCCGAAGATGTTTGCCCTCTCTCGCAGGTTTGGCCCTCCATCTTTTACAGCATTGCATAAATTTTGAACTTCTCATCAATTGCAAGTTTGAGATGTTCTGTACAAGCAAGTTGTTGTCCTTCTGCCGTGTCCAGGAGCATGGGTCATATAGGAGCATGTTCGTCAGTGGCTATATAGCCCACTGCGTCTTCGGAATTGCACTCGAGTTCTATCTGCTCTCGACCGGCAGCATGAGTTGTAGTGTGCGCATGCACAAGCCGCTTTTCTGTTTCACTGCAGGACGGTTTCCCGGAATTCTGGGATACGAGTCTGTCATTGGCAGAGGTGCATTTTGTGCCAGTGCAACAAGGCAGCAATGAATGGAACCATGTCATTGCTCTGGGGCAGGGAGCATTTGCTCCAAAAAAGGCGCGCCCAAAGATTCTCATTGGGTGGTGAAACCAAACAAGGTCATGATACCTAATATGTCACATGCTCCATCGCAATTGCTCATAGAAGCAGCTGCAGTACGATATCCTCCGGCCTTGCTGGTGTACTGTACACACGAGCCTGTATTCTCGGACTCTATAGCTAGAAGATCTTGCAATTCTCGGACCAAGATTATGTGCCGTAGCACGGTGATTGAGCAAGTGCAACTGGTCGAAACAGCCTGTTTCGCACACTCTGCACGCACCCATCCCAGGTGCAATCCAAGTATACAAGTTATGAGCATGCAGTACCGTGACGTTGTTCATTAGCACCAAGGCTCACACCTGCCGTGCAGAACATCCGCATCGAGCGCATCCAGAATTCTGTGCTGTGGGGCGCGTACAAGGCTCAGAGAGAGTTCCTACTCAACGTCAAGTATGATCGGAGCAAGATTCGCATCAACAGCCGTGCCCCCGGAAGTGCCCCGGTGCTTGAGAGGAGCCTATGGCACGGCATGCGGAATGGCAACCCCAGAGTGCTGGCACAGTCATCACTGGGATGGTGTGCATCGTATGCCTCCGCAGGATCATGTGGCAGGGGCTCCTACTTTGCACCGGCCGCACAGTACTCAATGGGTGGCTATGCATCAAGGACCGCTGAAGGTTCTCAGCTTCTCCTTGCCGACGTCCTAACTGGTGCGAGCTGCACTCGAAGCCGTCTGTTTCAATCATGCTACCTTTGGTGTCTACCTGTGGATGTGCCGCGCTCAGAGCTCCCATGTGCATGTGGAAGGTGCGGATAGGGGCAGCGGCGTCGGGCGCCGTCAGTGGCGTACATCGCAGCAAACAGCCTTCTGCTTGTAGCTACATGACTAGAAGTTGGTGTGCGCAGGAGCTGTTGGGCAGCCCGACGGAAGCGGGGTCAGGGCGCCTGACATGCCAGTGGAACATCCGTGGCATTCGTTCCTACGCAACAAGCACGCGGGGCCCCTTGTAGACAGCGTCTCGGGGTCCGGCAACCAGGAGTGCGGCCTCATGTACATCACCTTTGCCCAAGGTGCCGCCTTGGCATATCCGCGATATCTTGTGACTTACACGGAGGCCTACGCAACCGCTGCTTGAAGAGATACAGGCTAGTTGTACTTCGTGGTGCCATGCGCATGGACCAGTGCTATTTGTGACCGCATCTGAGGTGGCGGGCATGCTGTTCAGTGCGCATGTGCGGTGGCTGTATTTCTTGTGAAGTGTGCCGATCAACGCGCTGCCGAATGAGTTTTCTCTGCATGGTGTCTAAGGATATGAGGCACATGCACTTGGATATCCAGCCCACTGGTGCGTGCGAGGTGGGTCTGGGTAACACCGTTGAATAATTTTCACGTATGCGGTATCGTGTTGCAACTGGAGGCCCGGAACAACTCTGTCGCGACAACAGACAACAACTTGCATGTACGCAGTGAGTATCTTTCCTGAAGTGTGGCTCATAACGGCACATGAACATTAGCACACACCTTTTCAGGCTGCTCGGGGCTCCAAGCATCTGCATGTGTGAGCCCAAAGTGCATTGGCGCCACATGCAGTGCTGTCCCTAATCACATTTTATGGTCATACGACGGCGGTGTTGAGTAAACACCGGTGCCCGGAGGCACGTGGAGCCCAGAGGCTCCACCCCTTGAGGAGCTCCACTACTGCCTAGAACCGCTGAGAGAGAGGCCATGGGCCCGATCCGATCCGAACTCCGCTGGCATTTGTTTCCCAGCATACTTGTGCCACATCACGCCCGAATTCCATCGGGTCAGCGATTTCACAGTGATGCGCTTGTTAGCGAACATCCATCATCCTCGGCTATTCTGTTGTGCGTGTTCGCCCGGACTGCAGGGTCTGTCACTGACATCACCGGCAACGCCTTAACTAAGCGAAGCTCCTGTCATATCACTATACCGCCTGAGCCTTCGTCATATCAGTCCTTCATGCGCCTCGCTTCTATCTCGTGCAACATCTCCTGGGAAACTTGCAGCAGCTACTCCTGACCTCGACCGCTCATCCAGGCATTTCGCAATATACACCGCTTCGATCTCCTCACCAACTCAACATCTGCATCATGGCTCATCTTGGCCTCTTGCGCCTTAACCCATCAGAGCAACAACCCATCTAACTCGAGGACCCCTTCCCGGTCACTGCCGTGTTCCGGCCGTCGGCAAAGCAGCTCTCCGCTATCTGTAAAACTGTATACTGGCGTCTCCATGATGCTTCTCCTTCGCCACCCTCGCCGGGCGTGCATCATGAATTTTGGTACATCTAGTCGTGGGACTTCATGCCAGCTAGCTTCACTGTCCTCCACTCGTGGGTCCCGGCCCTCTTGTGCGCGCCTCCACCCTCGCCTCCAGCCTCGCCTCTAGCCTCGCCTCCAGCCTCCGTGTCAATGTCAAAATTCAATGCACCCTTGGCTTTGGCGTGATGATCCGCATGGTTGCCCTCCCTTGCTCTTTCGGCTGTTTTAAACAACACCGCCCTGTTACTGCCGCAAGCAGACCCTTGACTGTTGTACAGAGTAATCCCTCGCGTCGTTGTGAACACAGCCTGTGCATGCCACCTGAGAAAGTCGCATGTTCGACGTCAAATTGACTGTGTATGCTTGACGTTGGCGCGATCTTTGTATCCCATCTGCTCAGCCTCCTTCTTCAAATACGAATCGTGTAGCACATGCTGGGCCTTGTGCTTCTTCAGTCCAAGCGGCTCTTCATGCTCCGCTAGAATCTAGTCATTTGCCTGACCCTGCTTGCAGAGCTCTTGACTTCCGTGGAATGCAGACTCCTTCCCCGGCTGCTCTTAAAAACAGCCCCCCCGACCGCTTTGAAAAACGGCCCCCCCCGACTGCTTTGCAAAACAGTTCCCCGGCTGCTATGAACAGCAGCTTCCGCCGACTTCTATCGCGTCGCCCCTCTACTCGACTCTGCATCACGTCACCCGCCCCAACCCCTTCAAAGCAGCATCTTCAACGCCGTATCGTAGGCGTTGATGTGATCCGTCCGCTAAACCCGTGCATCATCTAGCCTTACGTAATACTCCCGCTTCACCAAACAGTACTTGTGCCCCATCAGTCAAATCGGCCCTTCATCCTCTGCCCGAATCCAGCCGTCATTTGCCTGCCCCTGTTTGCAGCGCTCCCGACTTCGGTGGAATCCCGACTCCTTCCCCGGCTGCTCTTAAAAACAGCCCCCCCGACCGCTATGGAAAGCGGCCCCCCCCAACTGCTGTGTAACACAACTCCCCGGCTGCTATGAGCAGCAGCTTCCGCCGACTTCTATCGCGTCGCCCCTCTACTCCAACCTGCATCGCGTCACTCACCCCAACCCCTTCAAAGCAGCATCTTCATCGCCATGGCGTAATCGTTGTTTCAATCCTGCGCATCATCCAGCCTGACATAGTACTTCTGCTTCGTAAAACAC
>JALKAD010000198.1:193419-211075 GCA_024500015.1 Ulva compressa | reverse complement strand
CATCAACGCAGCGCAGTGCTGAGCAAGCGCTAGAAACGCGTGCAATATTCATCTTGTGACACTTAAGTATGTACAACATTCATCTCGTGACTGCCGTATGCTACTGACTCATGCAGGGCCACCTCAACTGTCATCTCAGCACAACTGTCACAGACAACATCGACATCGGGCATAACCCCCGGCATATGGGGCATACCCCGGCATACGTGACATGCGGGCATGTATGCCCTTGCGTATGCGGGCAATTTTGGAGCAAGCGCTGTTGACTAGCTCGTCTTATACCTTGGTATGACCTGTGTTGGCTACACTTTGTCCTGCGTTGATCTGTTGAGTTTCTGACGAGTTGTTGAATTTCCCCGCAGAGGCATATCGACTATATGCCGACCCCAATGAGCTGTTATCGACGGGTTGCACCTGCTGAACAGACGTACAAAGACACATCCGCCAAACGAGGTGAACGTTACGGAGACGTATCTGCTATGCTATAACTGTATTATGAACTTGTCCGGGTTCCAAACGGTGCTCATACGCCGTCCAAACGGTGCTCATACACCGGCGGTGGAGCTCTGTGCATTGGTGCAGGCGGTGCCTGTGCGTTTATGCACGCGGTATGTGTTACACGGTGATAGATCTAGGACCCAGCAGCGCCGAGGCAACAGACCAGGCAACACGCAAAAAGGCAGACAGCCCATCGCAAGTACCAAGGCTACTCTCCGCACGAGCTAATGCCAGAACGATTTCGCTCAAACTTGCGCTGCCATGAAAGCGAACACACACACGCGCATGCGCACACACACACACATACACACACAGACACACACAAACAACGCATGAACCGAGCGCAGCACCGCGCAGTACCACACACTCCATGCGCACCCCAAACACAGTCAGCACGCTCCAGGCCCACTGGCGGGCGCCTACCCGACACCAGCAGGCTACACGGGCGCGCAGCCGCGCGCTACGGCCATCTCCGAAGCCGCGAGGCACCGGTCCCAGGGGCCGCAGCCACCGTGCGTTTATGCACGCGGTATGCCGTGCGTATGCGTTCGCATATGCCGTGGCATGCCGTTCGATGGCCACGGAGCGATACGCACGTCATGCATCACACGCTTGGCACGTTTACCGCGTTCCCTGAGCTCAGGTAGCTGAGCGTGGGGAGAGTGACTTGATGGTGATGCAGTGCAACTCAAGATGAGTGCTCGTACAGTCGCGCGACATCAATGATTGCGGCAGACGTAGACTTTGGAATTCACTTCTGAACAGCAGCCTCATTCGTTTGACATCGGAACATCAGATCCCTGGGTCAACGTTACGTGTTTCGAGCGCAGTTTTGTGTAATCACAATCCTGGAAACTTAGCCCAGTGGCAAACATAGATCAGCATGCGCCTTCAAGTTATAATCAGCATAAGGAAATCTGCTCTTTCGACCCAGCGCGACATGTACACAGGGAACAGCCTGCTGCTCGGCAACAGCCTTGAGCTTGCAAAGCGTCGTTCCAATGGACTCAGTTCAGGACTGCGGCAACGCGCATACAAGCCTCACTCATTCAACAAAAGCTTTAGAGATTACGAACTCGATTGCACATTAGTGACCACAGGTGCTCTTGCAGACCTTGGGTAATAATCCAAGACAATTCCTCAGACCTGGTTTCGGACCGGAAGCGCTCATGATCTATTCATTCAGCCCTCCATCTCACCAACGCCGTATTCCAAATGTTACAAAGTACTACTTTGTATACACGTGCAGAGATGTGCTAGCTGGGGAGCACAGCATTGATCGCACTTCTACTGCTCGTACCCAACCACGCGCCCGCGTTGATGCAGTGGCTAACGCATGCTTGGGTCTATTTGGATGCTGTCCGGTGATCGTTCTTCCATCGGCGTGTGAAGCCCTGGGCGACGCCGGCGGTCAAAGTTGTACACGCCTGCGCGCAGGCAGCGTCCGGCAGACCTGCACAGGCTTGCGTGACACGCCACGCGTAAATCGAACGTAGCATCAAGGTGACCCATATTGTCCAGTGGTGCGTCATGTGTCGGCTTGAGGGGCATCGCCGTGAGTTTCAGGTACAGTGCGGTGTGTTGCAGGTGTGCTGTCTCGAGATAGCTAGCTGTAGACTACTGCACCTTACCACTTGCCATCAGGTTTCCTCCACAAGGAGGCATCCTATGACCTGCATGTGTTTGACGGTACAATGGTTACCACCGTGAAACACATGGTCATGTATGTGGTGCCCGAATAGCAAGGTCACTGGTGCTAGTGCACCCACGCCAATTTTGTTGCTTGAGAGCGGCCACATGCCACACTTGAACACTGCTGGGGCTGGGCCGTAGCTCGCCTTGCCAGTCCCGTGCTTGCCAGTCCCATGAGCACCTTCATTGGAGCTGCAGTGCCTCAGGCTTGCCATGTGCAGAGCAGAGCCTTGCGAACCGGTGTCAAGAAATGTACAGCCGGTCGCATTTGCAGTGATCCTTCCGGCTCCTTTGTGAGTAGGCCGGCATCTCCAGGCTGGCACACCCAGGCTGCTGCAGTCATGATTACACTCCACGGCACCAGGTTATCTGCCACGGTCACCCTCGTTCTGGCCCTAGTTGGCACTAGCTGGGGTTGGCACTACCTGCTGTCCGGGTTCGATCTCGGGCAGCTTGAGGGCCGGGCAGCCTCAGCCTCATGAGGCCGCCCGGCCCTCAAGCTTAGCCTAGGAGACCATACTCAGGTGTTACACGGACATCAATGCAAGCGCCCGACAGCGAGGGCAACAGCAAGCAAGCACGCGACCATACCTTGTAAGCGTGCAGCAACTAGCAGCAACATGCACAGGCACAAAGCCACACCAATACCATACTCAGGTGTACAAGACACAGGCATGTACTACTACACAGCCATACTGCCTGCTGCACCCACACACAGAGTCCATCTGTTTGCCTGTTGCCTGCTCTGTTGGGTCCTAGATCTATCTCTGTGTAACACACACTGGCAGACTCGGAGTCCATCAGACAGGCGCCTGCGCATAGTACAGTCTTCTGCCGTCTGCTGCATGCCTGTTCCACTCTGCTGCGCCTGAATGCTAACACATCTGCCATGTGACATAACTCATATCCTCGGCTTTCCCTCTGCCTCTGCACGCACACCTGCAGCTGGCTGAACTGACAGATAACACCATTCAACTGACAGTTAACACCGGTCAACTGCCAGTTTGGGAGCTACAACACACCGGTGGCTGGGACTCTTCCGCTGGCCGAGCTCGGCCGAGGCTGGTGGACAGTTGCCGTTCGGGTCCCGCAGGCCATTGCCGCAGGCTTGTGCCAGGTGCCGAGGGCACCTGAGCGCTGCGTCTGCTACTGGACTCTGCTAGCTTGCAAGGCGGGGGCACTGGGCAAGCTAGGGCAAGCATGTGGACCTAGGCAGTACATCCGGAGTGGCCACAACCAAAGTCTACACAGGAGTGGCTACAGGAGTGGCGGGCACCCTTAAGCTTGCCAGCACGGGCAATCGTCTGATGTGACAAGGACACAAAGCGGCATGCGCCCGTGCCGGTTGCACATGGTGCGCTTCGGGCGGGCGCTGCTGCCGGGCCTTCCTGTCCCCACCGACGGCCTGCCGGCGCTGTCGTGCCGACGCGCGTAGACTGGAGTTCCATGGAACCGTGTACTGTCCCCCCCCCCCCCCCTCCCCCCCCCCCCACCGCCGCCCATCGCGACCTACCTGCGTTTCCTTTCCCTTGCCGCCCCCGAACTGTGCCAAGGAAGTCTCCTCATTCCGGGTCACGCTGTGAGCGGAGGGGGCAGTGGGCGGGGGGGGGGGGCAAGCTGAGTTCATGCGGCCGTGGCCACCCTCGGCGCCTGCAGGGGGCAGAATCTGCAGTGGCTCGGGGACCGCGGGGCCTTCCAGTGGGAGGGACCTGCGGCGGGCACATCGAGCTATGCGTAGCTACGCATGTAGCATGGCCACAGGTGGCCCAAGCCACAGGCTTGCACGCGTACGAGCGCCGATCGACCTTCCCGGGCGCAGTTCGTGCTTGAAAACTCAATCCACAAGCCGCCTCAGTGCGGCGTGGAGCGAGGCAGTCAGGACTTGTTCACTGTCACTGTGCGTTGACCACTGTTTTCTTCGGATTCGACGCAGGTACATGCATGTGCAAGCGACACAAGAAAGTGTTTGACGAAACAGCGGTAGGGAAACCGGTACCGCCTCAGAATGATATCGAATCCTATGTAATTTGAGATTTCCTTGCTGTGAAGAGACGCCCGATTGAGGGGTTTGTCGCAGTTTCTTAGACCGTGCGCTTGCGCAAGCGAGTACAGCCGCAGGAGGTTTCAGCCTTTGTACGTCTACTCCGCTCGAGGGCTGCTGCAAGCAAGCGCAACCAGCGAGGCCCAGAAGGCTCTCGGGGCCATTCAACGACCTGTAAACGCGAGGTGCGTTGCGTTCTGGTGCAAGCCTGGCCTTCACGTCAACGCCATGAGTGCCGTAGACAGCCACCTGCTGCTGTTATCTCGTCGCAAGTTCGCCCGGTCTGGCCTAAAGCAGGTACAAATTCGAAAGTGTGCACAAAATATTCTTAGATTTGCCCTGAGCTTTTGAAACCGGAATCTACGCGCTGGTGTACGTGGTGCGGTGAGGATGGAGTCGCATGACTTGATGCTGTGCGATATCCGTAGCCAGGGCGGTTTCATCCCGTGCGGGACGCCAGGCACAAACCTGTGCACGATTCACAACCAGATTGATTTTGAACAAGCTGTCCGTCAGCACCGTGCGCGACTGATGGTCGTACGTGGCAGGTCTCCGCTATCGCCAGCATAGGCTAAAAGTGGCGCCAGGCGATGAATCTGCCTATGCCAAGTCCAAATCGACCTCTACTTGCTATTGTAGTCTCCTTGATTTTCTATCCGAATGTCCGCTGTTCCACAATATGCTGCATGCCACCACTGGCCGACAGCTAGCTGCCAGTGTTTCAGCTGACCACAGGAGCTCCTAGGCCAGTGTTTTGACTCAGCATGTGCCCTGTAGTCAGCGTGATGCAGATCCCGTGGTTCAACGAGCACAACACGTATCCACCTCGTACTTGCCCGGTCTATGCATCAATATGGGGCTGCAGCAACTAGTGTGCGCTGCTTTGTCTGATACCACTTCAGATGCCAGCCTGAGTGGGTCACATGTAGCCACACACGAATGCTTCATGAATACTAAGTAGTACGTACATGTAAAATCAGGTGCTGCCAGTCCGCCACTGTATTTCTGGGTTGACTCTCCGCCGCAGTGCTGTACTTGTCTTGCATTGTTGGTCCGTCAACTTAAAATTATACTTTTACCTTTTCGCAGCTCGTCGAGCTCAGGCCTGAGGCTTTAAGCTCATGAACTAGAGTACCAGCACTATCTGATGTACCTGCCACAACTAGCATGAACTGCTGCTGCCTTGTCCAGGTTCTCTCCATGGCTGCTGAGCCTCTCATCAGCCATCATGCTGCCACTGCTTGCGGCGCTACGGGCAGCACTGGCGCAGCTCCGGCCTGCCCCCGCATCACCTTCCAAGCCGGCGAGTCGTGGCTTGATGTAGCACCGAAGACTCGCTACGTGCTCCAGCCCTCGTCCATCGCCAGGAGCCGCCTGCTCTCGGGAATTCGCGAACAGCTGCAGGATGGCAGTTCATCCACAGTGCATGTACCAGTCGCGCCGGTTGCGCTCCTGGCATGGCTGTCTCGCGTGCAACCCGGCTCACAGCCGCTCGAAGAGATCTGCGAAGCTCACGGATCCGGAACGCAACAGTTGCAAGCTCGTCCACCATTGGCGATCACGAACTCGTGCCAGCAGCATCCGCATGTGGACATGCAGCAAGGCTCGGGCGTCGACTTCAAGCGGCCCCCTCCAGCAGCACCGCTGCCTCCAGATGGCGATGCCGCAGAGGTGGCAGAGGAGGAATCGGCGGCCCAAGTTCAGATGCTGCCAATGCGTCTCGTCGCACCTGTACATGTGCCACAGGTGTCTCCATGTCAGCCTGCAAGCAGCGGCGCCTGGGTTCCTGCTGGCGGCAGCGAAGCGGCGTGCGCACCCCAGGAGCGCCGGCCGGGGGCCGCTGCTACCAGGCGCGTGCAGCCGCCTCGTGGGGCAAAGAAGCACGCTCTCCCCGCGAGATCGCGCACTGACGAGGACGTCACAACGCAGAAGGCACGCAAGGTCGTGGCAGCTGGGCATATGCATGGGGATGCGTTGTTCACTCAGCTTGAGCGAACGACAGTGGTAGGCCGTGCCGTTGGCCTGTTGAAGGTGAGCACGGCACCGCCTCTCTCACCTTCCAATTGTGTTTATCTGAAGGGAAGTGAGGGTACCCGAAGCGGGGTTTGCCTCTCCCTGTTGCACACCTAGCTAGCGTCTGCTGATGTCATGCGCGATCCCTCAAGCCGCGGTCCCTCAAGCCGTGCACCTGCAATTGTCTTGCAACGCTGGCTCAATTGGTTTACTCAAAATTGGTATATATAGACGCACGCCTGACAACAGCATGGGCATGGCGTGCTGCATGTGGTGCACATCTGAAATGTGTCAGCATACAGTACTACGTGGTGTATTGTAGCTGTCTGGCGATCGCTGGCGCACACTGCTCCCCACATCGTTGGGCACCACTACTAGTAGGTCACTGCGACACCCCCCTTTCAATTTGATATTGGTTTCAGTGTTATGATGTACTAAAACCAGAGCGCACGTCACGTGACCTGATTCGAGACAAAAGCCCCCATCCGTTCTGAGCATGTGCATCCTGTGTCCCCAGGCATTGCAGTCTGTTCTGTTATCGATATGGATATCCAGTGCGTGTAATTAGCTGTAGCGTATATGCATAGGGAATCATCGACAACAGCTGTCACACACAGCTGCCAGCAGCGTCCAATGATGACGTAAGTGGTAGTGGCAGTATCCGAAGCACACCGTGACATACATGCCATGCCATATGTCTTAGTTGAACTGGCCTCGTCTGACATCATCGTCCCCGACATCGACAACTTGAAGCCGTTGACTCTTGCTGACTTGCTGATTGACTTGCTTCTTCGCAGGTTGCAGATGTGCTTGTCGATGAGACCGCGGAAGCTGAAGCCTGCGCTGAACTGGCAACACTGATGCAGTCCGAATGCAGAACAGTCACGTGTCGGAGGCAGCCGCGGCCACGCACATCCCAGCCCCGCAAAGCACAAAAGGTGTGGTTCCGACCTGCCGCGTTCTGCCGCAACCGTGCGCAGGCATGCCTGTCCAACCCGGTGCATGTGCAGTCACTGATCACAATTGCAAGGCAGCAACCGCCAATTCATCTGCATCAGCTGCGGCCAAAAGCCTGTTGCTAGCGTATCTGTACACACATATGTTAACATGGACATCAAAGCTAACTGGGCACAGCTTGGTTCAATTGCAATTGCAAATGCAAGCTCGAACTGACATGCCCAGTGCCGCACTCCAGCACAATTCGTCTTGATGCCCGTGGCTGCATCGCCCGTTGGTGCCCTGCCAGGCCTGAGCACACCCCAGATGTAAGATGCATGGCAGCACAAACCCTCAATATTGGTTGTCCTGTTTCTCAAACCAATCGTCATTTCTCAGGAGGGACAGTGCATGCACATGTCATCCCAATGGCGATGCATATGTGCAACACACTGCTTTGAGCGCATCCCCCCGTCAGCAGGCATGCTGCAGATTTTGTCAGAGCTCTCCGAAGACACCGCGCTGCGCGTCCTCCGCGCCATGCATGTGCCCCTCCCACAGCTGCTCCACTACCTCGCAGCCACCCCCTTCTGCCCCCTCGCCCTCCGCGCCCTCCACCCCTCCATCGACACCCACGCCACCCTCCGTCTGCCCCAGTGGCCCCCCCTCAGCACCAAAGTCGCCCTCAGCGCCTGCACCACCCTCACCCACCTCCACACCCTCTCTCTCGCCGGCCTCTCCCTCGCCCGCCTCCACTCAGACAGTGGCCCCCATCCGCTCGCGGCGGCCCTCTCCGCCCTCCCACGCCTGACCAGCCTTTCCCTCCGGAACAACAGCCTTGCACACGTTGCCGCCCGCATCGCGAAACCGCTGCAGCAGCTGACCGACCTCCAGTCGCTCGACCTCAGCCACAACTGCCTCGACTCGTTCTTCACCCCCCTCGCCGCTGCGCTGCCCACGCTGCCCGCGCTCCACACCCTCCGCCTCGCCGGCACGCTCTCCACCTACGCCTCGCTGCGCTTACTGGCAGACTCCGTGCGCAACCTCTCCGCATTGACTCGGCTCTCCATCGGGAGCCTGATCCCAACCCAAGGCGGGTGCTCCGCATGGGGATCCCACGGCACCGAACCGCTTCAGCCGTCCATGCAAGAGCCTGAGGACAGCGGCGATGAACCTCGCCCCGTCCAAGGCCTGCTGCACCTCGCGGCGGCACTGCCCCGTGTCTCGTCCCTTCGATCGCTTGAATTCGGATTTGTGGTGAAAGAATACACCCGCACCGCGCCCACGGAGCTGATGCGCATCGGCGCCGCGCTCGGCAGCCTCAGGCAGCTGCGGCACCTCGGCGTCCACTGTCGGGCCTTTTTTAACCTCGACAAGCTCACGGAAGCAATTTGGCTGCAACCCATGCCACTGGCGGACGTCCAGACGCCTGTGCGGTGGTGGGGGAAGGGGTTTGCGGCGCTCACCGGCCTGACATCCCTCGACTGCCGGCTGAACGGGAGCAATGGTCCACTCCTGTTTCTCCCGATGCGCCGCTTCCTCGAGCACCTTGCGCCCTTGAAATGCTTGCGCTCCGTACATCTGCCACGCTCGGAGACTCTGAGAGGAGACGTGTGTGCCGGCTTCTGGCGGGCGCTATCCCAGCTCACAGCCCTCACGCATGTTCAGGTCGGGCATTGTTCCCATGGCCTGAGCACCCATGTCCATGAGCTCATCCGGTCGCTGGCCGCCCTGCCGCAGTTGCAGTCGGTGACCAGCCCGTGGCAATACCACGCTGACAGTGGATATGGAGAATTATCTCCTGATGCTGCCTGCAGCGCGACTATGGCCGTGGCTGCAGCGGCGGCAGCAGGGAAGACCGTGAAGCTGAGTTTGATAGTCGAGAATGACGTAAGGTCTTTGACGGATGTGGTCAGTCGAGATGGGCGGGCAGCGATCTTGCCGCTGTGTGCTTGCTTGTACATGCGTCTAGAGAGCCAGGATCGAACAACTGTCATAGAGGGTGCTCTGAGACAGATGACCGCAATGACGTCGCTCGGGTTGCATCTTGGCGGCATCTCGCAGAGTGCTGAGGACTCTGATGAAGATGCGGATGCATACGCTGAGCAGGGAGCAGCTGGAGGCGGTCCATGGGAGCCCGTGCGAGGAGCCTCGTGGCGCAGCCTGCTGCAGACGTGTGGCCAGTTATCACAGCTCCGGGAGCTGCGTGTCACTGTGACGTCTGCCCCTGCGTTTCGATACCTAAGAGACCAGCTGCAGTGCATGCACGCGAAAGCGGCCAGCGTTGCCAGGAGGGTTGCTGCCGCAGTGAGGTCGCTGCAGCACCTGACCAGCCTTTTTTTCGGCTGTGGCACGATGATGTGGGGGCCGTGCCTGCCACGGCTGACGGCGGCGTGCGAGGGGCTGTCAGCGCTGCGCTCGCTCGCGATCGTGTTGGACGATGATGAGCGTCAGGCAGTGAACGACCTGAAGGAGTTTGGGGAAGCGTATGATGGGCAGATCTCAGCAATGCAGGCCAACCGTGTTGACAGGCCTGTGTTTTCTACGTTTGGTGCGCTCACTCAGCTGCAGAGGCTGGCGATACAGTGCCATGGTGCTCATAGTGTGGAGGAGCTCATTGCCTATTCGCTGCCGCGTTTGACACGACTGCAGTCCTTAGCTCTGTTTGTTGACATCGACTCGGGTGTGGTGGATGCACTCGCTCGTTGCGTGCGCACACACCTCAAGGACTTGCGGCATTTGTGTGTTGGCGACTGGCAGTCCGAGGACAAGCAGTATGAGGACGGGCAGTATGAGAACGGACAGTCTGAGGACGTGCAGTCTGACGGCCAGCAGTCTGAGGACGAGCAGTCTGAGGGCCAGCAGTGTGAGGACGAGCAGTGTGAGGACAAGCGCTTCTTGCGGTTGAAGGCGGGGGTTGGCAGTTGTGTGCTTGTGCATTTGGAGAGTGGTTGGCAGGTTTCTGGCGGGAGTGACTCGGAGGAGGATGAGGTGTGATGGACATCGCCATGAGGCCTGCCAGTGAGCGCTCCATGAACGGATGCGCGTGTGTTATTCTACAGCCACAAGTACACACCTTGTCATTCTACTGCATCTCCTTCCCTGGGGCAGGGAGGTGGCAGGGCGTAATCTGAGAATGGTTTATCTAGTGATGGCTTCACTGCTGTGAAGGTGTGTAGTTGGAAGCAGAACACAGGCTACCTGGCAATTCACTGCGACAGGTACCGGTCCGATGCAGAATGTACATGTGTGCTTCATGATCACTGTACAGACGTCTGGGCTGGCCACTGGCCATGTCAACCTCTTGCTGCCTGCTTGTGCGTGCATTCACACCCATTGATTGATCACCTGGTGTCTGGATAGCACTAGCTGACGAATAGTTGTCAGTGGTGCATGTCACCATCATGGCCATGCTGCTTTAGTCTGATACCATACCCGGCGCATGCATCCACGTTTGGTAACTTGGCAATTGCAGCCATTTTGGTAAGTGCACACACACGCACAACGCATCATTTTTACCGGTCACCACTGGCAGTGCCTACTCCATAGTATGGAATGATGCCCGTTTGGTTTTGGCGGGAAGCCCGATTGGAATTTGATTTTTGTCCTTTTTTAAGTATGGAGTGATGAGCGATTGCAATGGGCTACTTCATGCCACTCCTCCCGCAGCCTTGCCAGCACGGCCACACGTCTCGTGTGACAGGGACACGAAGCGGCATGCGCCCGTGCCGGTGCACCTGGTGCGCTGCACATCGTGCGCTTTGCGTCGTTCATCAGCCGGACGGCAGTGCCAGGCGTGCGCGCTGTGGTGGCAACACTTCAGGGTGCCACCGGACGGGTTATGCCCAAATCAACCACGCTGTGGATGGAGGGCATCCCCACAAGGAAGTCTCCTCGTTCCAGCTCACGGTGTGAATGGGGGCGGGGGGGCAGTGGGCGGGGCAGGGGGGGGACTTGCGGTGGGCACATCGAGCTAGGCCTCTAGCATGGCCAACGGTGCCCCGGGGTGCCACGCCACATGCTTGCACGCGTGCAAACGGAATTCCGCGGAAACCTTCCTCGGCCGAGTTGGCGCTTGCGAACACAATCCACAGGCGGCCTCAGTGCTGAGTGGAGCGAGGCATTCAGGAAATTATCACTCTTTTGTGCGTTGCAATTGACCATTGTTTTCTTCAGATTCGACGCCCGTGCAAGCAACACGTGCACAAAACACATCGGTATGGAATCGTTAGTCGGTACTACCTTGGAATTATTGCGAATGCTGTGCAGCTTTAGATCTGTTAGACCGCACGACCAAAGCATTTCTCGGCATTTCTTAGACCGCTAGCGAGTACAGCTGCAGGAGATTTCAGCCTTTGTACGTCTATTCCGCTGGAGTGCTGCTGCAATCAAGCGCTACCAGCGCGGCCCACAACGTCCGTAATCAGTCAAGGATCTGCACACGCGAGGCGTGGTGCGTTCTGGCGCAAGCCTGGCCTTGCAAGTTAACGTCGACGCCATGAGTTCCATAGACAGCCACCTACACTAGCAGTATCGACATTTACGTATAGCACCATTGGGTACCTGTGCCCACCTGTGGGCACCAGTCACTGCATGTTGCAGTTTTCACAGACCTGTGACAAATCGTATTTTGTTAGTGGTTTTCGGCTCACAGGTGTCACAGGTGATTCACGTAAATGTCGATACTGCTAGTGCTACTGCTGTTGTCTCGTCGCAACTTGACGCGGTCCAGCATGAAAGTTACAAACAGGAAAGTCCGCATTAGATATTCATACAACTCCCACGAGCGTGTGAAACCAGAATCTACGCGCTGGGGCACGAGGTGCGGTGAGGAAGAAGTCGCATGGCCTGCTGATATCATAGAATTGCGCGTTGGATCCATAACTCAACGCCAGTGACGTTTATTGCTGTCCTAAAGTAACGTTAACTCAAATCATAGATGCAAATCGTCGTTTCGGGCGGGTAAAAAAAAAACCAGTCGACCTTACAAGTCAAAGCGGCCGCATCAACGCGCCTGCGTCGCTCAGGACCGCATTGCTGGTAGCTGTACGGTCGATATGAGGAACCGAACAGCCAGCATGGCCATGCGGCTACAAGTCGGTCTTCTTTTTGTGCGATCTGGCGATGTTCTGTAGCTGTCCGATATCCATGTGCACTGCAGTCCTGAGCGATTTAAACTTGCGTGGAACGCCAGGTACAGACCTGTGTACGCTTCACAACCATAACGTTGTTGAACAAGTTTTCCGTCAGCATTGTGCGAGACTGGTGGTCGTCCGTGGCAGGTCCTCCGTGGTTATCCTTGCCGACAGCTTGCAGCTGCCAGTCTTCCAGGCCAGCTGCAACGCACTTTGCACTTGGACCCAGCGTGTACCCTGCATTCAGCGTGATGCAGATCCCGCAGTTCAACCCGCTCAACACTTATTCACGTCCTCCTTGTCCGGACTGCAGCAACTAGTGTACGCTGCTTTGTCTGATACCACTTCAGACGCCAGAAGGTCACAGCCAAGCACTGTATAAACACGTAGGTACAACCAGGTGCTGCCATTCCGCCACAGTGTTGCTGAATTGGATCCCCATATTAGTGCTGCACATTGATCGCATTGTTGGAACGTGAGCTTACACCTTTATTTCTATATTTACCTAGCAACGAGCGTTGGCAACTCGTGAAGGTTGAAGCTCAAGCACACACGCCCAAGAGCACCAGTACTGGCTGCTGTGCCTGCCACAACTAGCATGAACTTCTTCTGCCTTGTACAGGTTCTCTCCATGCCTGTGAAGCATCTTGTCAGCCATGATGCAGTCATAGCCAGCGGTGCTCTGGGCAGCACCAGCGCAGCTAGCGCTGCGGCCTACCCCCGCATCACCTTCCAAGCCGGCGACTCGGAGTCGTGACTTGATGTAGCACCGACCATGCGCTACGTGCTCCAGCCCTCGTCCATCGCCAGGAGCCGCCTGTTCTCGGGAATCCACTCCCAGCTGCAGGATGGCAGTTCATCCGCAGTGCATGTACCAGTCGCGCCCGTTGCGCTCCTGGCATGGCTGTCTCGCGTGCAACCCGGATCACAGCCTCTCCATGATTTTGCTCATCAAGCTCATCAAGCTGATGAAGGCACACGAGCTCGTCCACCATGGGCAGCCACAATGTCGTGCAAGCAGCATCCACATGTCGACATGCAGCAAGGCTTGGGCGTCGACTTCAAGGGGCCGCCTCCAGCAGCACCGTTGACTTCGGACGGCGATACCGCAGTGACGGCAGGGGAGGAACTGGCGGGCGATGTTCAGATGCTGCAAATGCGTGTTGGTGCACCTGCGCCGCAGGTGTCTTTCAGTGAGCCTGCAAGCAGTGACGCCCGGGCCGCTGATGGCGGCAGCGAAGCAGCGTGCGCGCCCCAGGAGCGCCGGCCGGGGGGCGCTGCTGCCAGGCGCATGCAGCCGCCTCGTGGGGTAAAGAAGCACGCTCTCCCCGCGAGCTCGCGTGCTGGCGTCACACCGAAGAAGGCACACACGGTCGCGGCACCTGGACATGGCAATGCGTTGTTCGCCGAGCTTAAGCGAATGACAGTGGTAGACCGTGCCGTTGGCCTGTTGAAGGTGAGCACACAACCAATTTCAAACTGTGTTCACCTGAAGGGAAGTGAGGAATGCGCTACCTGAACAGGAGTGCGCCTCTCTGTTGCACACCCAGCGTCTGCTGATTTTATCTAGAGATATGCGTGATCCCTCATGCCGTGCACCTGCAATTGTTTTGCAACATTGGCTCGAAAAATGACATAGACGCACGCGTGACAACAGCATCATGATGTGTTGGCAAGCTGCACGTGATGCACATCTAAACTGTGCTAGTGTACAGCACACTACATAGTGCCATTGTCTGGCGATCGATGGCGCACACCGCTGCCCACAGCCTACTAGTAGTGTAGTTCTACGACCCACCCTAGTAGTGTAGTACTACGACCCACCCTAGTAGTGTAGTACTACGACCCACCCTAGTAGTGCATTACTACGAGTAGGTTACTGCGCCGACCCGCTTCCAGTTGGATTGAATCGAGTGCTCTGACACACTGAAACCAGAGCGCACGTCAGCTGACCAACTCAACACCGAGGCCGCCATTTGTTCTGAGCATCTGTGTCACCTGCGCTCCTTACCGTCTGTTCAGCCATCGCGTGGAGGTCCTGGTTGGATCAACCACATGATCAACCACGTCACGGTGTGTCAAGCTGCCACACAGATAAAATGATGCCGTACGTGGTAGGCGCAGTATCCGAAGCACGTGTACATGCCATGGCTTCATGCCACAGAAGGTCATGGCTAGTCACACCGCCACAATTGTCCTGGCCTGGTCTATCGTCATCGTGCCCGACATGAACAAGCCGCTGACTCTGCTTGCTGCTTCGCAGGTTGCAGATGTGCTTGTTGATGAGACCACTGAAGCTGAGACCTGTGCTGAACTGGCAGCACTGCTGCAGTCCGAATGCAGGACAGTCACGTGTCGGAGGCAGCCGCGGCCACGCACATCCCAGCCCCGCAAAGCACAGAAGGTGTGGCTCCGAGCTGCCGCGTTCTGCCGCAGCCGTGCGCAGGCATGCCAGTCCAACCCGGTGCATGTGCAGTCACTGATCACAATTGCAAGGCAGCAACTTGCCGCCAATTCATCTGCATCAGCTGCAGCTAAAAGCCTGTTGCTGGCGTATCTGCTCTCCCTCACAGAGTCATCCGGGACCAAACTGGCTGACTTCCAGCAGATGGCATGTGCAAAGAGCAGCTCATGTGGCGGGCCCAACCCCCAAAACCGGCAGCAAATCCGCGTCTGTGTGGCTTGTGCAAGTCCCAACTGCCTGTTCCAATTTAGCTTGATGCATTTTGTGGTGCCCTGGAGGTCCAATTTAGCACAAATCACTAACTACCCATCCCCTCAGGGCAGTAATGCTCCCCAAACGACCCGTGTCCACCTGCTCTCATGGTCTGCAACCTGTAGTGCCCGTGGCCTAGCCCAAAACTTCATGTGCTCCATCTGCCAATGGCTCCCTCCCTGAACTGCATTAGCTCCATGCTTGGTCATTGTTGAGCAGTTGCGCCTCAGAAGCTGCAAACCTCCCCCTAATTCCATTTCTCGTGCATCATGACCCGAGTTCGCGCCTGGTTGACGCTTTTGTTCGCGGAAAGCTGCTTGGCACTCAGATTCACAATTCAGTAACATTCACCGAAACGGAATCACTAATCAATGCGATCCCACCGTGCGTGGAGAGAATGATGACATGTTAATCGACATGGGCAGAGGCGGCAATCATGGCGACGCGTCACGCACATGGCATGCGTGTTTCGAGCGTCCCGGATGTGGTCGCAAAGGGCTGTCTGTACACACATGTGTTCCCAATGTGAACATGGTCAGCTTGCTAACTGGGCGCAGCTTGATTCACTGCAATAGCAAACGCCAGGCCCGAGTTCGAGTCGAGCTGAACATGCCCGGTACCGCACTCCAGCTTCATTCATAGAGCATTCATAGATCATTCATTCATAGATGTCATTTGTAGATCTTGATGTGTTTGGCTTCATTGACTGCGGAACGGGCCCCTATTTCACGCCTGATCACACCCCAGACGCAAGGTGCATGGCAGCGCAAGGCCACAATATTTGTTGTCCTAATTCTGATATCATTAGTGAATTCTGAGCTACAGGAGCGACACTGCGTGCACATATGCATGTCACCCTGATGGACATGTGCAATACAATGCGTTGAGCGAACCCCCCCCATCAGCAGACCTGCTGCAGATTCTGGCAGAGCTCTCCGAAGACACCGCGCTGCGCGTCCTCCGCGCCATGCATGTGCCCCTTGCGCATCTCCTCAACTACCTCGCGGCAACCCCCTTCTGCCCCCTCGCCCTCCGCGCCCTCCACCCCTCCGTAGACACCCACGCCACCCTCCGTCTGCCCGAATGGCCCCAAATCAAGAGCACTGTCGCCCTCAGCGCCTGCGCCACCCTCACCCACCTCCACACCCTCTCCCTCGCCGGCCTCTCCCTCGCCCGCTTCCATGCAGACAGTGGCCCCCATCCGCTCACGGCGGCCGTCTCCGCCCTCCCCCGCATCTCCAGCCTCTCCCTCAGCAACACAGTCCTCGCGCCCGCCGCCGCCGCCCTCGCCGCCGCGCTCCCCCACCTGCCCCACCTCCAGTCGCTCGACCTCAGCCACAACTGCCTCGACACATTCTTCGCCCCTCTCGCCGCCGCGCTGCCCACACTGCCAGCGCTCCACACCCTCCGCCTCACCGCCACGCTCTCCACCCACGCCTCACTGCGCGAGCTCGCCGCCGCTCTGCCCAAGCTGTTCGCGCTGACCCATCTTTCCGTTGGAGCACCGGCGCCGCTCCAGCAGGCATGCGCCGCATGGGGGTGTCTTGATCATGGCGCAGCGCTGTCAGAGATGCGCACGCATGACGACTCGGGCGGGCACAACCCGCACCCGGTCAGAGGTCTGCTGCACCTGTCCGCTGCGTTGGCCGGCCTGTCGTCGCTGCGATGGCTCGACTTTGATTTCCCTGTCGTGGCCAAAGGCAACCCCTCTTTCGGGGATGTTTGGGGCACCGGCCCCTTTCGCGCAGATGCCGCCCTCGTCGGCGCCGCTCTCGGCAGCCTCCGGCAGCTGCTGCACCTCGGCGTCCATTCGAAGTACTTTTTCAACCTGGAGCAACCGACAGATCTAGAGCCGGTGTGGCGGGAGAGGCCTGCGGTCAACGTACCTGTGCGCTGGGCCGGGGAAGGCTTCAGAGCGCTCACTGGCCTGACGTCCCTCGATTGCGGCCAGCATGGAGATGACCACCACTGCCTCCATTTTCTCCGGATGCCCAGTTTTATCGACCTGCTGGCTCCCTTGACCGGCCTGCGGTCATTGCGCTTGCCACGTGCAAGGCTGAACAACGAGCTTTGTTACCGCGTCTGGCATGTGACCTCAAGGCTCACAGGCCTGACACATGTGGAGGTCAACAAATCAACGGGCGTAGCATGCGCGAGATATACGTGGCTCATTCAGTCCCTTGTAGAGCTGCCACAGATGCGGGCTGTGAAGGCGCCCTGGCCGTTCTTTGGCCATACCGACTGGCAATTTCCAGCATACGTGTCACCCGCTGGCGACACAGCAGCTGCTTTGGCAAGTGCGACAGCGGCAGGCAAGATGATCAGGCTTGACCTGCAAGTTTTCACCATCTCCGAAGAATCGTTGCCAAGATTCAGGAGTGCCGAGATTGGCCCTATTGCGCAGATGTTCAGACGGGTCAAGTTGCCTGTTAACGAGTTTTACCCACTGCGTACTCGCCGCGTAGAGCAGACACTCACAGAGATGACGGCGCTGACGTCTCTGTCGTTGTCGCTGGAAGGCGTTGGGGTGCGCTACGCCGATGACAGTGATTCTGACGAGGACGATGCTGCCGCTGGCGAGGAAGGTGTAAATGCCGCTGACGGGGCGTTGGAGCCCGTGCGGGG
>JALKAD010000198.1:162868-173486 GCA_024500015.1 Ulva compressa | reverse complement strand
GGGGCATTTTGATGCGATGCCGGAAGGGCGGCGAAGCGAGATGGAGCGGGCTCGGGCTACCCCGCCGGATCTGTCGGGGGTGTGCCATCTGACACGGTTGTGCAGTCTGAGCATCACCGGCAGCTCTGCCCACACTGTTAAGGGGCTGGTGCAGATGGGGCTGCCAGCACTGACAGCGCTGCAGCTCCTGAGGCTGGATGCGGATTTGGACGGGCCGCTCGTTGCAGAGCTCACCGCATGTGTGCGCGGCCATTTGCCTCTGCTGCGTCATCTGTATGTCAACGCTGCGGGGGTGGGGGTGGGAGGTGCTTTACAGCTGAGGAACGGGCTGGATGGTGCAGTGCGTGTGCACTTTGAGTAGACGCGATGGCTTTGATGATTTCATCAAACACTTGAGCGGGCTGTGCTTGGGTTGCGTGTACTTTCGTTGTGAACGAGTCTAGTATGCTGAGTGGGTTTGGCTGTGGTTTTGTGATGGGGGTCTAGGCTATGGGAGTTTATAATAGTAGATGTATGGTGGGCTGTGGCTGTTGAACAGATGCAGCATAAGCACGAGGAGGTCGCCGGGCCCGTTTCACGTATTGCACCAGATCATGAGCTTCTGCAGAAGGCACGTGTTGCACTGGTTGCACCAGCTGAATTGCTGCACTAGAATGGTATGGCAGTCACTGGGACAAGATGCAATACTTTAATTAGGACACAATGTGAGGTCGGATTAGATCCGGGCCCACACTAGCAGAAACAGTGGTGAATGTCGGAGGCAGGAGTAGTGAATGGTTGCTGCAGAGGCGTTCATCGCAAGTACAACACCACATTCTGCAGAAATCATATGAAATTCATCGTACATACACAGAACGTCATGCGCCAGCATCCACTGTACATTCACCATGTTCAGTTCGGTTCATTCTTCCAGTCGCCAGTGACCAGTGCAGTTGCCATGTGCACAGAACCCTTCTTTGAGGAGTTGACGGCAGCCGGCTCACTCAACAACACGGCTGCCCATCCAAGCTATAGGATACTCTCCCTGCCTCAGCGCGCACTGAACAGTTTAGGCTCTGATCATATTCACGATGGTGCGGCAGGCTCACGATCATGTTCACGCGCCTGATCATAATGTACTGTCTTTGCAGAAGTAGCAGGCAGGCAATTGCGACACTGCCCCCCTCAGCAACTCCTCTACGTCTCTATCCCAACCCTTTTCCAGAGAATAATTATTTAAAGGCCAACCTCGCGAAGATGTGGCATGGGCGCCAGCACACCTGCCACCCCCTCCGCCTCCTTCACACTATTATTCACTGACATATGCACCTCTCTCAGCGGAATCTGCGGCAGCACCTCTGTGAGAGCACGCGCACCCGTGGCCCCGTCGACCTCCTGCAACGTCAACTCTTGTAACCCGGTAACGAAGCAGCATGCATGCAGCACCTCCGCCTGGCCAAAATACATACCCCGGTCGTCCCACACACGCCAGCTCAGGCTTTTCAGCTTGTCCAGGGTGCTCAGGCCTCGACAGAAGGGCCGCAGATCTAGCTCATCTGCAGAGCCTTGCCCACTGACGGACGTCACAAAACAGCCCTCCACTGAGAGCAACTGCAGGCTCG
Source organism: Ulva compressa (assembly GCA_024500015.1). Lineage (NCBI taxonomy): Eukaryota > Viridiplantae > Chlorophyta > Ulvophyceae > Ulvales > Ulvaceae > Ulva > Ulva compressa. The sequence continues at coordinate 171,885 of JALKAD010000198.1, read as the reverse complement.
TCATGCATGACACAGTGTTCAGTATGGGCTGTACTCCAGCTCTGGCGTGATCGTAATGTAGCAACTCGATCGAGTCGACGTGCAGATTGCACAGCGCCGGCCACGCACGAAACAGCGGCTGCCAGAGAAGGGGTTCTGGAAATGCGTCACTGCGGCCTCTCAGAATGAGCTGAGCCGTGAAGGGTATCAGCCGCGCTGCCACCTGGCAGTCGGAAGCGCCGCACTGTGCCGACAGCGACAGAATGATCGGCAGTTGCTGCAGCCGCGTGGCACCCAGCAGCAGATCAACCAGCGGCCCGTCGGCCGCAGTCAGCCACAGCGGCAGCCCCAGCTCGCGCAGCTCAGGAACGGCCACCGCAGCCTCTACCAGCTGGCGGGCCTGCTCGCCATCAACAGCACCGGAATTCCATCTGCGCGGGTGGTTAGGACGTGCAGGTGCGTGAGCCGGGTCATCTGGGGCACCACCTCGGCCACTGCAGGTGCAACATGGCTGTCCAGCTCCGACTCCACGGCGCAGGACAACAGCCGCAACCTGCACAGCGCTGTCAGAGCTGCAATGCAATGCATGTGGCCCGGCGCGGCTGCGCCCCTCCCAATACTCATCTGGAGGGACGTCAGCAGCGTGAGCGATCCCACAGCACAGCCCAGCACGGCAGGCGGGCCTTGCGAAGCGGCGTTCTGCCAGGCATCTGGAAGCTGAAAACGCAGGTGCTGCAGTTTTGGACAACCGGACAACACATCCGCCACATCTTGTCCCGCAGACGTCGGCAGCGGCGGGCAGTGCAGCTCTAGCAGCTCCAGATCTGACATGCCACGGAGGGCATGCTGAAACTCTGAGGTGGTCGGTCAGTGGGTGCAGCTCTTTGCTGACCAGCTCTTCGTCATCATCGAAGTACAGACCGAACGACAGCGCTGTCAGCTGCTGCAGAGGTGCGACTGCGTGCACAGCCTCTTGCAAGATGGATTTTGACTGGCCCTCATCATCCACCACCCAGTCCAACATAAAGTAAAGACAGCAGCGCTGCGCAATGGCTCAGGTCCGGCTGCAGCGCTTTCACGATGTTGAGCGTGACGCGGTTGCAGCTGAGGTCAAGGCTCGCCAGCCGCGGCACAGCAGGCAGCGCGGCGGCGAGAGCGCGCTCCCTGTTCTCGGTGATGCCGATACTGGTGAGCTCGAGCGACGTGACAGACGGCAGGTGCTGGAGGCAACCGATGCATGTGCCGCATTCATGCGGGAATGTGGCACCATCCGTGGCACGGACAGCACTTCCAGCGCGGTGAAGGCCGTGCTGGCGGTGAGCGCGGAATGCATGAGCTCTGGCGGGATGCGGTGGAGATGGAGGGAGCGGTGAGTGTCGATGGATAGGTGGTGCGCGCGGAGGCAGGGGGGGTGGAAGGTGGTGGGAAGGTTGCGGAGGGAGTGGGGGAGAGGAGTACGGCTGAGGAGCACGGCCAGCAGCAGGTGCTCTGGAAGAAGCGTGACCACCTGCATGCATGTTCGGTGAGCGACAGAGGACAAAGACGTTTGTGTGCTGGTGACATACAGTATAGGCGGCGTGTGATCTGGTTTGAAAGCGGGCTGTACACAGTGTGATTGCACCGAGGCACTCAATTCAGACTGGCCTGGCTGGCAGGTGCCTACTGCCACCACAGTCACTGTCCTGCAGTTGTGGCACTGCATTGCCCTGCATCGGCAGACATGCGAGTGGGAGGCGCCCGCTCCCTACAGACATCTTGTGCAAGAACCGTTTGCTACCACCGCAACCATGGCAGTAACTGCAGTGGAAAAAAAACTGAACTGAAGCGGAGACTGAAACACTTCTGACACGAAGGTTGACTCATACCGCACTTCTTACTACTTGAGCCTTGCCCTAGCTTGGTATATAACGCACAAACTTTGTTTCTGAAGAGCCCCGCAGAGGAAGTTCCAGCTCTGAGCGACTGCCGGTATGAGTGCCACCAGACACCACAGGATATACAACACATGCCACAAACTGTGCCAACACATTGTGATGATTGTGATGTACATGAGATTCGTGGTTTAGTGTCTAAATACCAGAATCATCACACATGTAAGAAACAAGAGACAGAGGACACGTACGCATGATTGCTGCTCCGTGCATGAGGCGCTGTGCTGCTGCTGCCCTAGCGTAAATGCATCCGCGCAGTCACGGTGTGCTACACCTAGTAGGTGCACCTGGCCTGCAACGAAGGTCAGCGCCCCGCCCCGCGGCTGCTGTAGCAGAACGGCCAGTTGCGTCGCCGCTGACTCCTTGGTGGCCTCATCGATGAGCATTTCCGCTGCCTGCGGGAGAGAGACACGTCACGTAGCATGGGCCATGCATGCCAGGCATCCTCCGCCCAGGCACAAGCATGCATGCCATGGGGTGTCGCCACGAGCTGTTCGGTACCCTTCTACTGCCGTGTTCAGTGTTGTGCCCTACCAAAGTCAACTCACGTACTATCCGCATGTTTTTCCTGCGCAATGTTTGTGTGCATGTCCCGGGCAGGCCTGGGGCAAGGACGTACTGCAAGGATGTGGGCCAAGCCCGGTGCAGCTACAATTGCGATAATCGGATCAACATGTGGAGCTAAAGCCAGGCCACAGTGCACACGTGACGGCTGCTGCAATCCCGTTGCGTCTCGTGAGTCGCTGCCGCTTGTGGCCGTGGCTGTGACTGAGTCGACGCTGTGCATCCACAGGTGGAAGGCCTGCTCAGAGACTTGGACTAGGGTGCTGTCTGGATCTCCACCACTGCGGACGAGCTCCTGTAGCACCTGGCTGTGCGCAACGCACTCCCTGCTGATAGCGTGAAGGCTGCCCGCTGCGCTGCGCAGGGCCACCTGCCCCCCCGCAAAACGCATTCCGCCGGAATGCACTGGCTGTCAGCTGCGAAGACTTCCGACATCGCGCCAGGAGCAAGCTCCATCTCCACGTCCATCGTTACCGTCTGCACTCTATAAATCAGCGACGTCTCAGAGTTTATTTATTGTCAGATTGCAGCCGTTGCTGGCGCAGCGGTGCGCAATCGAGCGGATGGTCGAGGGACGCGGACACGGCACGGTCCTTGCATGTGAAATGCCGGACGCCCCTGGGAATACTAGGGCTGCTAAAGATCCTCAACCTGAATAAAACGATGTACACGAGATAAACTTCGCACTCACGTGTTGCCTGAATGTGGATTTGGAAAGCGATGACCTGAAAACGCTACCCTCACACGCGTTGGCCAGCGGTAGATTTTCGAAACAAGCTTTTTGATTGATGTTTTTACATCGACCTTCCTCAGGGGATGGCCCCGGCATCTGAAGCTTGGTCTGACGCATGTATGAACCCACGACTGGCCTGGATGAGAATGTGGCGATGGTGGAGCTGATGGTCCGCACCTGTGGCCGGCAGCTTCACCGGCGGAATGCGTTTTCTGCTGCTGTGCCGACGCGAGCGGCATATTTTCTGGATTTGTGGCCACTTCCATTTTCTGATACCTCGACCACGGGCACCAGCTGCTTGCCGGCCAAGTTACCGGTACCGAATCCGCTATAACTAGCCGTCTGGAGCTGTATGAGATAGCTCCTGGATTCCTTCTCGCCGTAGAGCTCTATCAGGCACTTCATAATTGTCTGATCTGAATATCAGCCGTTTTGAATGCTTCGGTTCAGTAGTACGGAGAATCAGTACCCGCGGCCGGACGAGTCTGCTCTATGCGCAGCGGAAGGATCCAGTTGTCGACTGGCAGGTTCGCACTGGCACGTTCGCTCTTCATGGTATAAACGAGGAACTCGTCGACTGACTCAATCGATATCGCCGGGCAGTCAGGATATGTCTTGGCGTGGATGCGAGCTAGCGGCTGTCAGCAGTGTACATACACATGTGTTACACGGTGATAGATCTATAGCTCTAGCTAGGACCCAGCAGCGCCGAGGCAACAGACCAGGCAACACGCAAAAAGACAGACTGCCCATCGCAAGTACCAAGGCTACTGTCCGCACGAGCAAATGCCAGAACGAATTCGTTCAAACTTGCGCTGTCATGAAAGCAAACACACACATGTGCATGCACACACACACATGTGTACACATACACACACAAACAACGCATGAACCGATGAACCGAGCGCAGCACAGTTGATCTCCGTGTAACACTGTGAATCTGACTCAGTGAACCGAAATTTTATTCGCTGTTCAAGTGGGCACAATATTGGCCACCCTGCGCTGCTGCTCTAAACTGCCAACTTTCAGTGATTTCCAAGGTTATTCAATGTTAACTTGAAGGGTCATTGGTTTTCATTTGGAAAAAAAAACCAATTGGGTATCACGCCAAACCCAAACGGGCATCGGCCACAGCGCCCCTGCGGACAGGGGCGGAATATTGGTCTACACACGCAACCTCAAGCAATGCGCACAAATCAAACGACCATACGCGCAACCGGGCCCAACGCGGGAGCCACACAAGCGGCACAGCAACGGGCTCAGACGAGCACAAGGCAGAAATCCGGGAAGCCGTGCCAGCCAGGAAAGCGGCCACAAGGCGACAGCAGAGGCCACGAGCGGGCTGGGAGACACACGAGGGCAGGGCAGCCGCTGGGTCAAGGAGGAAAGGAACATGTGTTCAAGCCAGCATGATGCTCGTGGTCAATATTATAATTATGTGCACACCATGTGCATTCAACAGCCAACCTCAGACTGGATCCAGCTGGAGGAGCTTGCAATGGCCATGTCAATTAGATCAGTCAGAGACACCACCGTCGCCACCGTCGCCACCGTCGCCACCGTCGCCACCGTAGCCACCGTCGCCACCGTAGCCACCGTCGCCACCGTAGCCACCGTCGCCACCGTCGTCGCCAGCACCCGCACCAATGCACCCAGCCCCGGGCCCAAGCGAGAACGCCCCGCCCACGCCAGGGCACTGCCGCAGCAACCGCGGCCCCCGCCCCGGCGCATGCTGCTGCGCAGCAGCAACCTGAGCGGCCGCCTACAGACCGTCCGACGGGACACTGGCAGTGTGGCAATGAACCACCGCCCGCCCTGCTAGTTACATACGCAGTGGAGCCGCAGCGAGGACGTGACGCGTCACACCACAGCAGATGGTGGTGGAGAGTTCGCACATGGCATCCTGCAGGAACACTCCCGTGGACACGGCCCCGGAGGCCGCTGGAAAGTCAGCAATCTTATTCAGGAAGGCAAATGCACCCGTGCCCGCACGGCCGAACATCGAGATCTCATGCAACAGGGACATTCCATCAGTGAAACGGTACGCAGCTGTACATGTGCCGGAGCGGCCGTACCTGTCGCGCTTTCTGTCGTCCATCAGCTGGGAGGCAGCGCCACGCCTGCCTGCGGCGGCAATGACCCGCGGGAGGACGCAACCGGATCCGTATCGACAGGTGTCGCACACAACGTCCACGACATGGTCGCAGGGCATCATGATCATCACTAGGAGGTCGCCCCGTTCCGGGTCCCGCCGCGAGCCGGGGGGGGCAGTGGGCGGGCGCAAGCCGCGCTCGCGCGGCCCCGGCGACGTTCGGGCAGCAGCCACAGCGGACCAGGGGCTGCCGGGACCGCCAGTGGTAGGGACTCACGGCACGAGCAGTGTTGCACGGCGAGCCGCGCCTGCGAGAGGCCGGCCGGAGCGTCCTCCTCCCTGCATCTCCGCGGCATCCGCGGCGAGGGCGGACCGCTGCAGTGCCTGCGTGGCCGATGGCCGCGTCGCCGGGGTCGTCGGCATCCGGACCTATTGCGGTGGCCTCGCCGGCCGCGGCGGCTGCGGCCTCGGCCCGGGTGATGACGTTCGAGACGGCAGCAGAGGCACTGAATTCATGAAAGCAGTCGCACACGATGGCGCACACAGCACACACTCTAGAGCCGATGCATCTATCGTAGACGCAGCTCTTCCAAGGACATTTATGAAACCAAGGCGCATGGCGCCGGCAGACCAAACCATACCAACCCCCCTTTGTCATGGTGATCACCCGCCAACACCTGATATGCCCCTCGATCGTCTCTTCGTGTTAGCACACCTGATTAGACTGGAGGGGCCGCTGGAGGGGCCGCACTTGTGAATTTGGCTGCATATACGGCATACATGTGGCTGCACGCATGTGGCTGCAAGAATGGTCCCTGCTTTGATGTGGCTGCAGACACTAGTAGACATGCATTTGTAATTCTGCCAGTGGTTGAGGCATGTGTACAGCCTTGTGTGCTGGCAGGAAAACAGAACACTCCTAGCCTATGCTGGACACAGGGTTTGCTTCATCTGTGACAGCTGCACACCGGATGCCGGATGGCAGTGCAACACGCCGGATGCCAGTGGCTGCAGCATGCAATAACGTTGATACAGATTAATATTGGAGGGGTGCCTTTACGTCATGCGCAGCTGCTTCGCCATTGATGTATCACCAATGACGCAGCTCGTGCCTACGTCAGCAACCTGGCGCAACAGTCAGTTCGAATTGGGAAGAAGCAAGCACTCGTGTGCATTCCCCGCGCGCGTCGAACTGCCCTCGACTCTCCGAAGCCAACCCCGCGCCGTGCATGGCCACAGGCTGCCTTGCTCGTGTGAAACCGTCGTCGCCGTCGAGCTGCAGATCTGCCACAGTCATGTACATAAACGTTGCTATCGTAATACTTTGTATCCGCGCCTAGTCGCTATTAATGCCAGCCCGAACACTGTTGCGAAATTTAATTTATGTTTATGCAGACGCCACAAGAAGTTTCTAACGTCCAAAGGCGCCTCTATCCGCGCGCTTCGCAACTGTTTACACCGCAGGCGTTTTCAACACGCCTGACAAAACATATATAGGCACCATGCTCGGAAGAAGAGATACCTGATCCCCGAGTCCCGAGCTCTCACAGTCCTGAATCACCCGACTCCTGATACTCCTCTGATCAGCGCATCCTTTCACAGTGATAGTTCTGTAATTGCCAAGGTGCCATCTCGTGCGCGAGCTCGCCTCCACATCTGCCCATTTGAAGGAGAAGCATAGCTCAAAATCTACCCATCCTAAAGCAGACTACCATGTGCGCTCCATGCTGTGCTGCAAGCCTTGAGTGAGCACCGCAGGCAAAGGGTCATGCCAACCGTGACGGTCATGCCAACCGTACGGGTCATGCCAAGGACAGCCTGAGGTTGTGGTTGGGGCCCGGGCGCACGCCAGCAACACTGATATCGATCAAGGTAGCCTGAGAGAGTTGGGCAGAGATGTTGTTTGCATGACATGTGCAGACATCTGGCGACTAGCCAGATGAGGACAGTCGCGACTGTCCTCATGCAGCACGTTTCGGGGAATTCGAATGGGCAACCTTGAAAACTGAAGTTGCTCTGGAATGTTGCACCGCCCCTGTTAATTATAAGTGACCAGTGACCAATATCCAGTGCAGTGCAATGTGACAGTAGATCGCATGTTGTGGTCTAGCCTAGTGATCCTCGGCCATGGATAGATCCAGATATCTGGTGGATCCTGAGCACAAGCTGCAGGTAGGTGTAGCTACATGTGCACCTGCTCAAACTTTCAACTTTATTTTTGTTTCACAACATGCATGCCATGGGCACCATATGCTATCATGAAACATGGGCCGCTGCAGTGCACTGGCATGGCAGTACACTGACATGCCATGGGGTATGCCATGGGGTATGCCATGCATAGCAGTCCATGCTGTCACGATCGCATGGCCTGCAATGTTCTCTATCTGGCAGCAAACTGCACAAGCACTAGAGAACAATTACCAGTCCATTGGCTCCAATGGAGGATGATGACGTCCGAGTTGCGACCATAGCCACATGTGAGGCTGCACCATGTGCAGCTGTGAATACATGTTGCTGACAATGCATGCAGTTGCATCACGGGCACATTACATGTGATGGCAGCCATGGCAGCCGTTGTACTATACGAGGCAATTGCTTAAGGCTGCAGCAGGAGCTGACCTGGCAGAGCTGCGGCATGATGCATATGGTGAACTATTGTGTCAGTGACCGTGAATGGCGTGGGCAGTGATGGGGGTGGTGGTGGTGTGCGATGTGCCCACACCATGCGTGGGTATTGCTGGACTTTTGACAGTTGCTGCTTGCTGCCGGTTGCTGGGATTTGGTTGCATGCTTGCTTGTTTGTTTGCCTGCTTGTTGTTCTGCCAGTGATTGCTTTCGTGCTTGCCTGCCTGCTTGCCCACTGTTGCCCTCCCTCCGTGCCTTGGACCTTTCCTGCTGGGCCCGTCGGCTGTGCTTCCGACTTCTATTTCCTGTCCATGCCCTGCGCACTCAATTGGTGGCTACGTTTGTGGCGGGCGTTGCTGTTCGGGTCTCTGCCGTCTGTGCGTATGAACTGGTGGCGGTGGGTGAGCCTCCTTGGGCCCAGTTGAGGGCATGGTTGTTGGGGGAGCTCGCGAGTTGGCTCTTGAGTGGCTGTGCCTGCTGCGGGCATGCGTGGTGTTCGTTCTTCCGCCCCTGCTCGCAGGAGTGCTGTGGCCGATGCCCGTTTGGGTTTGGTTTGGGTTTGGTGTGATTCCCGCCACAATCAATGCATGACAGGGAATTCCTGGGCTTATCCTGCTGGGACAGCGCAGCAAGGCACATTGCAGCACCTATGTGTGCGCATGTGCAAGAAGCATTGACAAGGCCATGCATGCTTGCAGGATGTACACAGCAGCAGCGTTCGCGGTCCTTGTGGCCACTTCCGCCCCGGCCGCCTCCGCGCGCCGCGGCCTCCGATTCTCCCTCGCCGACATCAACGGTGGAGACTTTTCGGGCCTCGGCGACGCTCCAGTCAGCGTCACGAACGAGTCCGGCTCATCCGGCGTGGATTGCCACAGTACCAGTGACTCTGGCGCGCAGACTGAGATGCGCGACGCCCACATCACCGCCGTGTCGCTGCTTGTCGCCGACTTCTGCAACCCGCACTTTGACGGTGACGCAACCGTGGTGTACAACCGTGTAGAGGATTTCGGCGGCGCAATCGCGACAGCGTTCGCTAAGGCGACCGCCGAGTGCACGGCCACCGGCGGCGGATCCGGCTGCACAACAGCCAAGG
>JALKAD010000198.1:141072-159604 GCA_024500015.1 Ulva compressa | reverse complement strand
GCTGCGCCGTTCGCGCCGTGGGCCGCCGTGCTGCGCAGCATCGGCGCGCTGCCCACGCTGCGGTCCCTCACCATCGGCTTTGTCGCGGACCTGGAGCACGACGACATGGCCTCCCTCGGCGCCGCCTTTTGCGACCAGTTTGCCGCACTCACGGCGCTCACGCACTTTGGCCTCGGCTGCCCGCTCGAGCAGCACTCGGTCATCACGCGCGCCCTCACCGCGGCCACCGCGCTGCGCATGCTGCGCAAGCTCGACGTCACGCTGTACGACGAGCGCGACGAGCAGTGGTTCCCTCCCCCGGAGCTCGACGGGGCGCCGCAGCAGGAGCTCTGGCCACACGCGCAGGGGCAGCGCGCGTGGGACGTGAGCGGGCTGACCGGCCTGCAGAGCCTCCGGCTGACGGTGAACGGCCTCTGTGAGCTTGGGGGGGAGTTCTGGGGCCGCGTGGAGGCGCTGGCGCAGCTGCGGCACCTGCAGGTGTATGCCTCACTCGAGGAGGAGCAGTCTCGCGCCTTCATGCGGTGCCTGAAGAGGCTTCCGGCGCTGCAGGTGGTGTCGGTGCATGAGTTTCGCATCTGGGAGGGGCCGGCGGCTGAGAGGGGGATGCTGCGGCGGGCGGTGGCGCCGTGGGTGGAGGTGAACATCGACGACGGCCTCGAGGTCGATGTCGTTGAGGGCGTGCTGTAGCAGGCCCGACTGCTGTAGCAGGCCCAGCTGCTGTAGCAGGCCCGACTGCTGTGACAGGTTTGAGTGTTGAAGCAGGCCCGAGTGAGCATTGTCTTTCATGTTTCCATTGTTGCGGCTCTTTCATGTTTCCATTGTTGGTGCTTTTTCGTGTTTCCAGTGAAGGGGTTCTGTTGAGCTGTTGAGCTGGAGTCGGTACCGTCGGTGTCAAGTCCGGGCTGTGCATGCATGCTGCACGCGACAGTGTGCCCGTGCACGGCCGTGCCTAGATGCATGCATGCCACAGTGTGCCCGTGCCTTGGTGCACCTGGGTGTAGCAACGTGAGGAAGAATGGCGGCATGTTCTGCTGCGTACCCAAGGGCGTTGCTTGCACAGTGCTCAGCGACGCCAGCAGGATGTAGCGTTTTGGGTCCCCAAACTACTGTTTGTTCAGCTACTTTTGGAAATGAACTGTTTGTTGTAGCAAAACAACTATAAATCGCATGTTCGCCGACCACTGCTCAGCGTGCCTCCCAACTGCACGCAGCATGGCACACTGCGAATCCATGCATCTGGCCGTATACGGGCCAATGGCGACATGTTGCATGCAAGTGCAAGCGCGGCGGGCGTACCGTCACTCTAACAACTGACGCTGTTGCACGTGCCACCCCCTGAACAGCAGGACCACGTCATGTAGGTGCCAATGTGGGTGGTCAAACTGCTTTCCCTGTGCGCCAAGGCGAGTGCTGGGTGCTGCGCTGATCAGGAACCCAGGTGCTCGAGACTCTGTTGATGAGTCGAGTCGAGATGCTGTTGATGAGTCGAGTCGAGATGCTGTTGACGGGCGTGCGCACGCACTTACGGCAGGCCCCTGCGGTTGCCTAGTACTTGCACTGGTCTTGTAATGGCCGTGGCGTCTTTTTTTTTATTTCTGGGATGAGCGGCTGTTCAGGCAACAGCTGACAGCCGCCGCAGCAGTACTGCGGGGAGTGCACAACCTGCAGTGCTGCCGCTCCAAGCATCATGTGCGCCGCCCCAGCCTGTGCAACACAGCCACATGGCCATGCGGCCTCCCCGTTACACTGTACCAACGGTCGTGGGTGTGGCCAGGCCCCTGCAAATGACAACTACTACGCATTGGCCTTGCAATGGCCATGCGGCCTTCCCCTTACTGTGTACCAACGGTCGTGTGGTGCGGTGGAGTTCGCGTGTGCGGCTGCGCGGGTGTGCTTGTGTCAGTTTTGTCGGTTCGTTGTGGGTTGGACTGTTGCAGCCTCCTTGCGGGGTTTTGGTCGTCTGCTTTCCTGCTGTTGCCCTCGCTGCCGGGCTCTTGCGTTCATCTCTGTGTATTAAACACTGTACCAACGGTCGTGGGTGTGTCCGTGGGTGTGTCCTGGTGGGTGGTCGTGCGTGGTGTGGCTGAGTGGCGTTCATGGCATCTTGCGTGTTGCTGCTTGCTGCCGGCCGCCTGCTGGGATTCGGTTGCTTGCTTGCCTGTTGTTACTCTCGCTGTTGGGATCATTCGCCAATCTCCGTGTAACCCACTGTACCAACGGCTGTTGCGGCACTATGGCTGTTGCGGCACTATTTGCCATCGCTGCTCACATTGCCTCTGCGACCGCTTGTTCAACCACTCGTACGAACACTTGTACCGGGCTTCACATAGGACGGACGCCGAGATACACGTCCGCCGAAATCGCTTCAGCCCTACTGTTGGATAAACAGCCCATCCATGAATGCTGCATGATTGGCTGCATTCAGTGGGACTGAAATTGAGAACAAAAGAATGCATGTAATGCATTTCGGCAGTGCCAACAGTAATCCTGGCACTGAAAATCTAGGATAGCATTAGCTATCAGGTAATGCCCCATGGCCAATGTGCCACGTGGTTGTGTGGTGTTACACGGAGATGAACGCAAGAGCCCGGCAGCGAGGGCAACAGCAGGAAAGCAGACAGCCAAAACCCCCCGCGAAAGCAGACAACAACCACAAGCAGCAACTGTCTCGGGTGAAAAGCCACAACGAACCAACTCAGCCGACACAACCACACCCACGCATCCACACACACGCACACTCCCGCACCCCACCACCACGACCCCTCGCCACAGCCTCACACAACAACCACCCGCCACACTACGTACTACCGCCCACCCCGGCAGACCCGGCCGCCACCGACCCCCCAACATCAGCACCCCCACTACAGCCGGCCCCAGTCGAACACTCCATCACCGCCCGTGAGAGCCCGGGGGCTGCCGCCCCCCACACAGCAGGGCGTACCAGCACGCCCCCTCCGGCTGCCCGGCAGGAGCCTGAGGGCGGGACGCGCAGGGCACGAGCGGCGTCGCATCGCTCTCCCCGCGCCAGCCCACGTGGAGGCAGGGCGGGCCAGCACTACAAGACGCGGGGCCAGCCTGCGCCGCCGCAACCACGGCCCCCGGCCCATCAAGGCGGCCAGCGGCCGCCTACAGCACGTCCGACGGGACAGCGTGGCCAGGCACCACCGCCCGGCCCGCCAGCCGCATGCGTAGCGGAGCCGCAGCGAGGACCTGGCGCGTCACCCCACGGCACAGAGTGGTGGAGAGCTCGCACATGGCATTCTGCAAGAACGCTCGCCTGGACACGGCCCCTGAAGCCGCAGCGAAGTCAGCGATCTTGTTCAGAAAGGCAAACGCACCCGTGCCCACACGGCCAAACGTCTCATGCGACAGGGACACAAAGCGGCACGCGCCCGTGCCGGAGCGGCCGTACTTGTCGCGCTTCCTGTTGTCCATCAGCTGGGCGGCAGCGCCTGGCGTGTTTGCCGCGGCGACGACCCGGGAGGGGGCCACCGGACAGGTCACGCACACATCGGCCACGATGGTATCGCAGGGCAACATCACAAGCAGATCACCCCGTTCCGGGTCGCGCTGCGAGCGGGGGGGCAGCGGCCGGGCGCAAGCCGCGGCCGAGCACCGGTTGTGTGGTGTGGTTGTGTGGTTGGTGTGGTTGTGTGGTTGCGTGGTGGTTTGTTGCATGGCCGCTGCACCGATTGCAGCCTAGGATGTGGCTAATGTAGATTTCAATCATCAATTGTGCAGGTATCTCGTTGCACACCAGACAGCAACGGTCGCGATGGCCTACAGGTGGCCATGCTGATGGCCTGTACATGTGGGTGATCAGCATGCCCAGTTGGATGTACACGAGTCCTCACCAAGGAATCGTCAGCCCGGGTGCACTGCTTTAAGCATGTTGACTTTCATACTGTATTGGCGTTGGAGATACCATGGCGCCGATCTCCAGCAACACAACGCGACTCGCACTTCCAGTGCATGTGATGGACGCTGGAGACAGCGCTGCGATCGAGTCCATGGAGCAGGCAGGGACGAGATGATGCTGAAGCCATACTGTTGAGCATACTGCAGCAGCGGGTGACGACTTGCTGTGCTTGCCGCCCCGCCTTCGGAAGCCATGGTGTTCCGCTGCCTCGTTTCCGGCGAGCCCGAGGATGCTGAAGCCGAACGGTCACTTCGCTTTCTTCACATCCGACCACTCAATGTACTTTTGAATTACGCAATTCGATATTTACGCCCAGACGAGCTCGGCGGAATCATCATGAGGTGTTCCGCACGCGCGTCTACGCGACCTTCGCACGAACAGACGATTGTTGAAATTTGACCGGACTTTAGTTGGTATGAACTAAAAAGGTGAGACTTAATGGATGCATGACCACACGCAGGCGTCCACAACAGCGGATCGAAGAAGTGGCAACACGATTGCGAACATGATGACAAACACACAGCAGCGTTGCTGAGACAAAATGCATTTCAATTCAAGAGCATGATGTAGAGTTTCTTATGTTCCAGTGGCATACAGTGTCGACTTGTGGCTCACACAGTTTGAAGAACGCGACGACCGGTGCAGCACAAGCATCCGACGTGCACAGCCGCCGCGATGTGTAGTGGGCCCCCCTGCCAACAGACATGCATGCCGTATAACGCTATCGGCTGGCCAGCGCTGAGAAACAATCCGAATCGGAAGCCTTTCAAATTGCATCAACCTGTTGTCGGTCACCCTCTCCTGGTTCTCGTCGTGCAGCAAAATCCGTCACAATGGTACGCATAGATGTCTTGATTGCGAACTGACAGAGCCCTGGTCACAGCCGTCCAGGATCGGTTACAACAAAAACATAAGTATATCTGCAGGGCATTGATCTCATTGCGGGAGGCCGCAACAAGAAGACGGCGCGCACAGCGCCAAAGAGCGAGAATGTTTATCTGTCACTCCTTGTGAAGGTGCGACGGCAAAACATCTCACAGCCTTCCGTGCTTCTAGCAGCTAATTAGGCGATCCAGACGGCGGTGAAGCTATTTCGCGCGTGTCAGCGCTGCAGCGTTGCACCACGGCTACATGCCTGTATGGTCTGGTCGCCGATGGTCGGCATCTGGCGCATTTGCAGCTGCCAGAATGTCAATCTGGGATGCCTACTATTCTTGATCGATCTCGCCGTCGGTCATGGTCTACCTGGCCAAGCAAATGCTCAGATGGCAGTCTCCTTCTGAAGCGCTCGCTGAGCTTGAGCGCTCCTCGTGTTACTGTCGGAATTGGCGTGTATGTGAAATAACTGACTGTGATCATTTTTTGCAGCTTTACCGCTTCCTAGCACGCCGGACGGACGCCCCTTTCAACAAGGTTGTCCTGAAGCGGTTGTTCATGTCGAAGATCAACCGCCCACCCATCTCGCTTTCCAAGCTCATCCAGTTCATGGAAGGAAAGGTGTGACATTCTGCGCTGATCACTGTGCATGCTCTTTGTGTAGATTCACACCCCGCTGGCATCCACATTTCTGTGGGTCGATGACTGGTGCAGAAGTGCAATAACAGTCATCCAGCTCTTGCTCTGGAGTCAAGAGTATCGAGTTGATACTGGCGCGACCTACGCAGCAGTTGCTGCTGAAGGGCTCATGCCGACCTTGGGCGGTTGGGCCAAGCCTGACCTGTGGACCAGTGCAGACGGACAAGACAGCGGTCATTGTTGGCACCATCACCGACGACACTCGCGTCTTTGAGGTACCAGCGCTCAAGATCTGCGCGCTCCGGGTCACAAAGACGGCGCGGGCCCGTATCATCAAGGTATGCCAGTCCAGCTGTCACACAGTGTTTCGGTATCGCCTCGCCCGTCACGGCAGACGGAGCTACTGCATCAAGATTCATGCCGTGTGCAAAAGTGGCCCCGGCAGTATTAGTAGTTTCTGGTGGTCAAGCCGTTTCACGGCGAGTTCAGAGGCTGACCACAGCGTGTCCACGGTCGTGTGTGAACCCTTCAACCATGGTGACAATCAGCCGCCGCAGATCACAAGCAGTGTGCATGGACATGGAAGCTTTGGCTTTCCACAAGGGTGGCTTGTGTCTGTGGCACAATTGTGGTGAGTCGTGCCGGCACTGGCCACGCCGTGGTGTCTGGCTCGGCAGCATCCATGACAATGTGCAACGCAGTATCCGACGATGCGCGTGCACCGCTACAAAGCGTGCCTGTCTATGGATGTTGTCTCAGCAGGAGTCCACCATGTTCCATGGTGCATAGTTAACTTGTCGATAAGGTCCTCTTGTCGATGTCATGTTATTCTGGTGTATCATGTGACCTCATGTGCTGCAAGCCTGCAAGGAACGTTATTTCTCAGCCTGTTTCCTTTCCATGTGTGTGGGCGGCACGCAGTATGCCGCTGCACAGTACCTGACAGTGCATGTGCGCATCCACGACCATTCCTGGTCCTCGTGATGCCTGTGTTCTGAGACATTCTCCGACAAGCTTCCTCTGGGGTCCCAGACCTCCACAGCCACTCCCTGTCCGACCTGCCTGCTCAGCCTCATGAACCGCCATCTAGGATCAACTGCGCAGCTGCAGCGTCCTCTGCACAACCAGCCTCATCCGCTGAGATGCACTTCAATCTACTTACCCATGTTCACCCCACCGCCACTGCCGCATACTGCCCATGGGGATGCCGGATTGGGTTCGGCGTGATGCATACATCTCTTTTGTTTATTATGGCAGTTTGGTATGAGTCGTATAGGAGTGCGACACGACCAGGTGGTGCGTGCAGGCTGGCGGCGAGGTGATCACCTTTGACCAGCTCGCGCTGCAGGCGCCAACCGGCGCCAACTGCGTGCTGCTGCGCGGCCCCAAGAACAGCCGTGAGGCCGTCAAGCACTTTGGCGCGCCAGGCGTGCCCCACTCCCACGTCAAGCCGTACGTGCGCGCCAAGGGCCGCAAGTTCGAGTCCGCCCGTGGCCGCCGCAAGTCCCGTGGATTCAAGGCGTAAATGGCTGCAGGGCTGGCGCTGTGTGGTGGTGCTGCTTGGGTGGGAGTGACTGTAACTCTCGTTGCCTGTCCCAGGCACTGGCCTCGTGTTGACGATGTGGCCTAGCTTCTGCTGTGCATCATTGCTTGTCACGCGCACTTGCTGTGCTGCCCGATGTCCATGATCTGCGGTGTTGCAACATGTTGTGCCGGCTGTGAGGGGGAGATGCATGCACGGGGTGCTCGGAATCGTGGCTGTGATGGCGAACATCACTGCACAATGCAGACCCGGTGAAAGCAATGTGCACATGAGTTGTCGTACACTGTCCGGAGACTCTGTGGCGATCAGAGCCTTTATTGACCTGTGGATCCCAAAGATCTGCATGGCGCAGCGGCAACGGTAGTACGATTCACCGGCAAAGGAGCAGAACGCCATCACCGGAGTTGAGTTGCATTAACGCTGCCATCATGACCTCGGACATCAGCATACGCATCACATATGGCCGATGTGCTGAAATCTCGACCGCTCTGCTTCTGTGAGTGGGCACACTTGACAGAAGGTAGACAATGCAACATTGGGAAGAGACCTGCAGATGTAGAAGCTGTCCGAGTGAGAGGGCACTTACTGGCTCACGAGGCAGTGGTTTCGGCGAATCATCAACGTTGCTAACGTGCAAGTGAGATCACCAGTGCGGCCTCACTGACCGCCTCCAGACCAGTTTGCAGCCGCCCCAAAGCCCGCACACATCCGGAGTTGCATGGCTCCAGAAGTTCATGAGTCAGCTGAATCATGACGCATTCATCCACCAGACCATCAGTAGCATATTAGTGTTGTCTCTTTGAAGCCAGGCAGGCATGCACCCTTCATCCACAGCGACCCACTGTGCAGCGGCAGAGGCTGGGGCCACTCTCAGCAATCCTCGACTAATTGTTCTCGCAGCCCCTCCTGGCAAGGCACCCAGGTGGATTCATACATAACGCGGGACTGGTCAGATCTAAACACTTGCATAAACGAGACTCATCGGACCACTTGCACAGACCATGTACCATCTGTACATCTAAAAATCTTACTGAACAAGGGTCGCCTGAATGGTACGAAGCAGCCCACCAAACAGAGAAAGCAACTAGGACCTGGCTGTGGCTCACACAGGCCACAGCAAGGAGCAACGCAGAGGCCTCCACCGATGTTGAATGCTCATACTAGCACACACCTTGTTCGGAAAGTCTGATACAAGCCACGCTGTTTGTGAGACCCATTGCCAGTCTCACTCAATTCAGCCGAGCGACGTGCTCCTTATCAAGGACCAGTCAAGCAGTAACTGTGACCTACCAGCATCAAACCACAACCAAGAAATTTGCAGCATGAACAGGCAAGCACCAACGTCATGGCATGCCACATGGAGAGGACAACATCTCGCCCTTGTACTATACTACTAGCACTCAGGAGCAACCCGCCCTGCGATTTCGGCTGGGACATATCCGCAGCAGAAGGCCACAGTAGACGATTACAATCCACAGGGTGCAAACAAGCTAACGAAAGACGGCATCCAGGCCACATCATGAGCAGCACCTGCTGTCAGGAGTATGCACGTTACAGAGCGTTAATCAGGGGCAACTTATGCATGCATTCAAAAGGTCAAAAGGAGCCGCCGGGGGCAGCCTGGTGCTGGCCACGGCAAACATGCATTGCTACCGCTTCAGGATGTTGGTGCTGATGCGCTTGTGCACGTGGCACAGGAACTCGATGTAGCTCATCGCGCCCGCCGCGCGGTCCTCCGCAATGCATGCATGGAAGCGGGGCTCCTCGGGACGGCCGCGGCAGACGACGCGGAGGCGCATGAAGGAGCGCGCGCGGACGCGGGCATCGTCGATGAGGCTGTGCGCGGCGGCGTTGAGGGGCGAGTCGGGGAGGCGGGGCAGGGGCAGGGGCTCGTGGGGGGCGGGGAGGGCGTCCCAGCCGGGGAGGCCGAGGAGCGCCGCGAGGGCGTCGTCGGGCACGGAGGGCCCGATGTACAGGAAGAGCTGCACACACGCGTGACCCATGAACACTCGGGGGGGAAGCCGTGAGCGTTCCATAAAACGCACACATGTGACCCGTTAAACGCACACACACGAGCCATGAGCCGCAGACACGTGAGTTCTAGCATTTACTCGTGCGGAGAGTGGCCTTGGGGCTGGTGATGGTTTGTTTGTTTGCATGTTGACTGCTCTGTTGCATCGACGCTGCTGGGTCCTAGATCTATCAAACCACTGTGTGACACACACGTGAGCCATGAAACGCACACACGGATGGGGCTGTGCCTTGCTCCATGCAAGGCACATGTGGGTGGAGAAACGATGTGCATGAGAAGTACACCTCGGCAACGGAGGGGGTTTCATGCTTATGAGCAACACATGCGCTTTCCCCCGCTGCCCCCGGAAGGCGCCGCTCACTTGCCGCCACTGCCACGCGCATGCTGCTCCAGCCCACGCTGGCGATGCTGTTGTGTGCTGCTGCTAGTGCACAGGTACACTCTGCTCGAGCATGTGGTGGAGGTAGACAGTAAACGAGTGAGGCAGACAGTCAACGTCAAGGCTACCTGAGGGGCGACTCAGGGGCGCTGAGGTGCCAGAGGAAGTCTTCCGAAACATCCGGAAACATCCGAGACGTCTTGCAGACGTGCCCAGAGTACGACCGCCTCAGCAACAGTCCGCAAGCCGTCTCAGACCTTTTTGGACGATTGCCGAGGATGAACGGCCGGTTTACTGCTGTGACTTTAACATTTGCACAGTAACCAAGCAGGCAGGAGAGGGGCCACGCACGTCTACAGCGTTCTCGAGGAGGTACACGCCGTCGCTGGCGATGCTGTCGCCGGTAACGGTGAGGTACCCCTCCGGCCGCCACACCGCGACGCCGTCCTGGCCGTCCACCTTCCGCGCAGCCTGCACGCCACAGCACGATCGACCCCCACACAGGCACTGGAGCGGTTGCCATGCAGACTGGCATGCCGCCCCTGGCCACAGTGGCGCCCTGCCAAACACAACCACCTCGAGAGTGCTGTCCTTCACGGGCGATGCGTGTGGTGAGGGTACAGGTGGGATGGTATGATGCTGGAAATCGGGCACAGGAATTCACGCGAAAAGCCAGCGTGCTGTGGCGCAGCCTGGATGCGCGCCACAGCACGATCGACCCCCACGACCCAGGTACCTAAGGTGTCATGCGCCGCCCCTGCGCATCGCGGCGCCCTGCCATACACAACCACCTCGAGAGTGCTGTCCTTCACGGGCGATGCGTGAGGGTACAGGTGCGGTGCTTGCTCCACTTGAGCTGTGGGCCAGCGTGATGGGCAGTGTGTGAGCCACGCTGGTGATGGGGGCACAGTGCGCTGCCCTTGTTCCGGCCGCACCTGGACGTCGACGAGGCGCGGCTTGACCATCATCGCAAAGCGGCGCGGCGTGGCCGTCATCTGCGCGGCGAGCGCGACCGCCCGCGTGTCCGGCGGCCCGACGCTCAGCTGCGGGCACTTGAAGAACATGCACATGTAGAGCGGCAGCAGCTTGAGGGACTCTGGCAGGATGAGCTGGCCGTCGCTGGAGGAGCGCGCGGCGCAGTGCCGGCGGTACGCCGTCAGGATGCTCACGCACAGGTTCTCCATGTCCTCCCGCTGCTTCGCGATCGTCGAGATCGGCAGCGACCACGCCACCTTGCTCGCTGCTGCCTGCACGGGCCACATGCGTGTGTTGCTTGCATGTGCTGTGTTGCATGTGTGTTGCAACGTGCATGTGCCAGGACAGTGGATGGAACTGTGAAACCTTGATTCGGGGGCCTTGCAGCGACGCAGGGTGGTGGGAGGTTCACTGATGGTGTTACCAAAGCGTGTGCACGCGGTGTGGAGCAGTTGACAAACTAGCAGCGCTTGGGCTCAATTGCAAATAAAAACAATGAGTACGTGCGGGCAAACACTCTCAACACTGCCTACTGCAAGTGTCTGTGTGTGGATGTATGACCGTACTGCCGACCACTAGGCATGCATGGTGGTAGCTGGTGGTGCAAAGTGGTGGGGCTCGTGGGTCATGCTCTCCAAGCAGGCCTGGTGGCGTTACACGGAGATGAACGCAAAAGCCCGGCAGCGAGGGCAACAGCAGGAAAGCAGACGGCATGGTGGTAGACGTTCAGAAGGGGCGGGCACGGGTGACTGCGTCTGCTGGAGGGCACGGTGTGCAAGTTGGCACCCTGCCACACAAACGCTGGTCAGTGGCCGGGTGGCGTGTCATTGACTCGCAGACATGTTGGCTGTACGACACCAGCTGGAGCAATCCTAGCAACCCTACGGCACCAGCTGGAGCAATCCAATGCCGGCCACATGTCCCCGGTGATACGGGCCAGGCATCGGTAGTCAGAGGCGACCTGAATCATGGTACTGAGCAGAGGGCGAAGGGGAGAAGCAGGGGGGGAAGAGGGGAGGAAGAGGGGTAGAGGAGGGAACGAGGATGGGAGAAGCAGGGGTGGAGGAGGGGACGAGGAGGGGTCGCTCAGCCACGGCGACATGCATGACGTGATTCATACGTTTCCTTCGGAGGCATCTATCTACAGATAGAGTAGTCATGGAGGAGAGGTTGAGGAGGGTTGGAGGAGGCGTGGAAGAGGCGTGGAAGAGGGGAGGAGGAGGAGGGGCTGCACCTGAAGGGTGGCGTCGAGGTCGGCGCCGCGGAAGACGGAGCCGAGGGAAGAGGCGATGGGCAGCGCGAGCGTGTGCACGCGCACGCGGCGCTGGCCGGCGGGCGTTGTGTAGAGCAGCGCGGCCTGGATGTACGCCGTGCTGCCCGCGCGCAGCCGCTCGTCGTGGCGCAGCGTGCACACCACGGCCTTGTCGCAGTCCATGGCCGCGAGCACGAGGTCTGCAGCGCACGCCGCCGCCGTCACTCGCAGGCGCGCCACATCGCGGAACAGATGCGTTCTTGATGCGGTGATGCGTCCATCAGCACGCAGACTTATCGAGCCTCAGGAGCCATGTTCACTCGCGGGCGCAGGCGCCGAGAGCGGCCACAGGTGCGAGGTGACATGCCACGTCCAGCAGGGGGACACCAGGGTGGGCAGGAGGAAGCGCAGCATGGGGGGGCAGCAGGGGGGGTGCAGGGGGAGCAGCAGGGGGGGCAGCATGGGGGGCAGGAGGCTCCATCGTGCATGTCGGGCCGAACAGCTTCTTCACATTGAGAGGTCAGATGACGCATGGGATACCCTGTGACAGTGTGCAGCAGATCGGCGCGGCGGAGGGGCGCACCGGTCTCGCGGCGCAGGAAGTGACCGACGCAGTTGTCGACGTCAAAGCCCTGGCTGCAGCGCACGCGCAGCATGCCCTCCAGCGCCTGCTCGCGGCGCACGTTCCACAGGAGGTCGTTGAGGAGCTCGTCGTAGTCGGTGGCGGGCGCAAAGGGGTGGTAGTGGTACAGCGTGCCGCCGGTCGTCTGCATCCAGTCGCGGTGCTGCGCCACGTCCACGTACCCCTGCGCAGCACACGGCGACGTAATCGTACAGACCCTACCGGTATGCTTGCAGAAAGTACTGCACGACGTTATCGGACAACTGCCCCGTCCACGTACCCCTGCACATACGGGGCCTGTGCCTGGGTGTTTCGCTCTGTGCTGTCTTCCCTCGGCGCTGCTGGGGCCGGGCTCTATCACAGTGTGACGCATACGGCGATGTGATCGTGCATGCACTGCTGCGATCAGCCACAGCGCAGCAGACATGGGGCGGTCTGGGACAGGCCGCATGGCAGCCGGATGGTGAGCAGTGCTTGTTGGGCAGCAAGATAACAGCGTATGGCGCAGTTGAGCATAGTTTGGTTTCATTTGATGGCCGGGACTGCACAGGTGGAGTGATGCGGAGTCTGGTCGGAGTGACTGCTAAAGAAGAGACACCGATGTGGCCTCTAGTGTGCAGCGTGCATGCATCGGGTGACCAACAAACTTGACACCAGACTATGTCCCAAGCGAGATGGCGATTTGTGCGAGGTGTCAGAAACAGGTTGCAGTCCAGGCCAAGCTTGGCCAAGCGGCGGCATGCACTGCCCCTGGCCCGCGCTGCACTTCGCCAGCGGTCGCCTACTCCGCTGCCAGACTGCTAGCAGACCACTAGCGTCGGTGGCCGCTGCACTGCCTGCTGGCAAAGACAGGACACAGTGTGGCGCTGGCCTCGCAAGCCTCAGTGCCCCGCATACGAAGCAAACGAGAGGAGGCATTGCCGGGTCAGCATCGTCGACCTCCAGCTCGGCCCGCTGACAGCGGCATGCACGTTAACGCGCAGCAACGCGCAGCAACGCGCAGCAACGCGCAGCAAACGGCTGCCGGGGACGCTTCTCCTCCGTCAGATGCTACGGCAACGCGTCACCACCGTGCACCGTTCACTGTCAATGCAAGTGCCTGTTCCTGCAGCGGGCTGCACAGGGTGCGGGCTGCACAGGGTGCGGGCACCATCATGAACCAGGGTTCCTGGATAAGTGGTGTGGATACAGAGTGTCGTTATGCGCTAGTCATGCCAGTGGCACCTCCGACGCACTACCTCACAACTCGGCAACCGGGCGGACTCTGCCCGCCACGGCAGCCTTACCAGACACACCAGTCATGATCTGCACCTGCATACGTGGTGTGGATGTGTCTGCATGGGTCTGCATTGGTCTGGATGGGTCTGCATGGGTCGGGATCGGTCGAGACGGGTCTGGACGGGTCTGGATCGGTCGGGGTCGGTCAAGATCGGATCGTCGCAGCAACTAAATTGACAGTTACATTTACATGTACAGTGACACGGACACAGCTGGTACTGAGAGGCTGTGAGGGCACGCACCTGTGTAAGGAAGGCAAAGTCGACGCACACCGACGCCTCGGCCGCCACCATCGCCGCCGCCTTCCACTCCGAGCCCGCCGCGGCCAGCACCTCTTGCTTCGCAGCGAGCGCCGTGTTGAGCGTCTCGCCGGCGCCGCCGCGGTGCCGCGGCACGAGGCGGTGCGCGCCGGCGTTCGGCAGCGACGTCACAAACATGTGCACCTTGCCACCGTTCGGCTTGAGCGTGTCCACCGCCGCGAGCAGCGCCGCCTGGCTCGCCGCGGGCTGATTGTCGATTGAGTCGGGGCTGCCCGAGGCGGCGAGGGACTCGGCAAAGAGGCCTGGCAGCGCGTCGAGCGCGGCGAGGAGCCCGGCGAGGCCGTCGGGGTCCGCCGGCCGCACGAGGACGACCTCGGCGGGGATGCCAAAGGGGGTCTGCATGCATGCAGCCCATGCATGTGGCATGATGAACGCTGTGGAGCCCTGCGGGGTTTACGCGTGCAACACGGCAGGGACGTCGCTGATGGTGTCTACGTGTGTGTGCGTGTTGCTGGCAGCAGGCACGTCCGTTTTGTCTAGTCTAGGGCGATCACAGACCATGCAGCCCATGCACTGTGAGGCGATGTCCGGGTGGGTCGAGCCACCTCCTCCCTGTGGCGCCACACGAGAGGATTCGATGCGGCGTGGCGCCCCGGAAGGACGGAGGCATTGCGTCTCATCCACGCGCTCCTAGCCATGGCCATCCATGCATGGTTCAATGCAACACAGGTAGCGATGCCAGCTCCGGGGCACAGCATGCTCAAGCGAGGCAGCGGCGTGTGCAAGGCGACGCATGCATGTGTGGGCCAGCGCTGAACAGATGCACCTTGCACACGCGAAACCCCACTAGGAGGAGCAACGCTACACGGCCGCACGTTCAGCCACAGCTGCTACAGGCGCACAGCTGTACCGGCATGGCGCACGCACCTGAATGTCCGGAACCACCATCATGCGGGGCGTGCCCCCCCGGATGGAGTAGTACTGTATCCTGTCGTCGAACGACATGATGCTCACCCGCACGCGCGGCTCCTCCGCGAGCGCCTCCACCGCCGCGCGCACCGCAGCGCACACCGACGCCAGCGCACCCGTGCGCAGCGCGCCAGCCGTCGCGTCGATCACAAACACGTGCCACGGCTCCATCGGCGGCCGCGCGCAGTAGCTGTCCGGTGCAACATACTCCACAGAGCCCCTGTAGCCACCATGTGGGCTGATCACAGAGGCGCGCCCCTGGCCACAACATGATCTGAACGGGACTGTGCGAGCATGATTGATCGCGGTATGTGCGAGCATGTGGACGGCGCTACTGCAGGCACCACCCTTTGTGTGACCGCGACTGCCACTGCATCGTGGCAGGTCTATCCGTTCCGCAGGATGTGGCACGCGTATGCACGCAGAGCGCGATCACAGCAGGGCAGCCGAGGCAGCTGAGGCGCACAGTTCGAGCTCCGGCCGCTGGATCTGACGAGCGCGCTCCTCGGACATGACGCCCCGCGCGCCGCACAGGTTGCACAGGAACGCCGTGGCGTCGTTCTCGGCCCAGCGCACAAAGGGGTTGATGTAGGCGCGGCAGCGCGTGCAGCGCGTCGGGCCCTCCGGCCCGCAGTCGATCACGGGAAGCGGCTCCTCCTCGGGGCGGCCCTGCGCCAGCGGCGTGATGACCGCCGCCAGCGGCAGGTGGCTCTGAGTCTGCAGCACAGCGCAGCACGTTCATTCCCAGCAGCGGCTCACAGTACGCGCACCCGAAACGCGCTCGCGTGTGATGCAAGCATGGGAAGCTGTGTGCCCTGCGCAGCGCCGCACGACATTGGCCGCAGCATGCCGGGCTTGCTGAGGTGGGCAGGGGGGACTGCCTACCTACCTACACCCTATTCAGACAGTCATGCTGATAACATGCTCCACAGGCAGTCTCAACTGTGTACAGCGTACACTGCCTGTTTTCTTACACGTTTCGGCGGCAGTCCAGCTGAGCCAATCAAACGGCCACACGTACAGACAAACAGAAGGCCTGGGATGTGATGGCGTGCACATGCATGAGACACGTTACACTGAGAAACGTTACACTGAGAACCGTTTCAGAGGTGTGCTCCACAAGGTGGTAGCACACAGAGGAAGCATGGCATGCCATCAGACGCATAATCATGGCGTGCACTTGCATCCAAAGCAGCTTCCGCTGCGCTGCAGTTGCAGCCGAGTATGATGATGCCCCAACGACGGCGCACAGGCTTCTGCGCCACACGCCGGTGCAGAGGCCCGACCATCGCAAGGGCGCCCGTCAGCGATCGCACGACACGTCATGTGGGGATGCGTGCTGTGTGACGCGACCGTCACAGCGGGGAGCGCACCACCTCGTCCCGGGACTGTGGGAAGTTGTTGGCTGTGACGCGAATGAACTGCGGGCAGGCGGAGCCGGAGTCCTTGCAGATCGCGTCGCTGTCGGCGCGGCGCGGGATCTGGTGCACCAGCTCGCCGTGGCTGCCCATCGTGCGGGACTCGAAGTTGTGCGGCACGAGCTGATACTCGAGGGAGTAGCGCGGCAGCTTGCGGGGGTCGATCTTCGGGCTCCGCGGGCTGCCGCGGCGGGGGCTGCGGGAAGGGGACCGTCCGGAGGAGCGCGGCTGCTGCTGCTGGGGCTGCTGCTGCTGCTGCTGCTGTGGTGCCTGGGTGCGCACAGGGGCTACTGGGGGGCCGCCCATCTGGGGTCCCGGGGGGGGTGCTACCGGAGGGTGTGCGCCGGGCCCGGGGCGTTGGCCGAAGGGGGGTGCGGGGCGCTGGGAGGGGGGGGTTGGAGTGGGGTTGCTGGGGTGGTGCGTGAGGAAACGGGGCGGGGGTTTGTGGGCGCTGACGGGGCGGGGGTTGGAACCCGGGTGGACCAGGAGCCGCAACATTGGCGATGGGGGGCCGGGAGGGGGAACCGGGTCGGGGCGGACCCGCTCCGACAGGAGCACCGACGGGCTGGGCACCGGGCGCAGTGGCGCCAGGGGGCCTCATGAAGCCGCCTGGCGGCCCCGCCGGAAGGCCTGCAGGGCGGTGCGGGGCCCCAGGCAGCCCTGCAGGCCGTTGAGGGGCGCCACGGGGTCCCGGCGGACCTAACGAGGGGGGGCCTGCGCCGGGGGGTGCGCCACCTGGGGGCCCCATACCCGGTGGGCCCATACCCGAAGGCCCGGCGCCAGGTGCGCGGGGCTGGGTCAGCGATGGGGAGGGCGGTCGCGGGAATCCGTTGGGGCTGGTCGCGAAAGGAGGGGCGCCACGAGGGGGCAGCTGTCTGGCAATTGTTGGGGAAGCGGCGGTGTCGGAGGCACTGCGTGCGTCAGGGGCGTCGTGGGAGGAGGAGCTGTGGGCAGACGCTGGGGCAGATGATGACGGGACCGCACGGCCTGGCATGACCGGCCGCGGTAGGCCGGCGCGTGCGAATCCGGCGGACCCCGGCCTCGAGCCGGGAGATCCCGGGCGAGGGAAGTTGGAGGTTGGTCTGGGTGGCACTGGGGCGCCCGGCTGAGGCATGGCTTGGGCTGGGTGGCCCAGTGGGGCTTGTCCTGGGGCCATGGCAGGTGTTCGGAACTGTGGCCCTGCGGCAGGAAGCCCCTGCGGCCTTGGACGGAAGCCAGGAGCGCCTTGCGGAGCGCCTTGTTGAGCGCCCTGTGGAGCGCCTGGGGAGCCTGAGGGGCTTGCTGGTCTCTGTGCTGCTGGCGCTGGCCGTGGAGGCTGTGTGCCTGGTGGGCCACGTGCCGGGAAGCCTGCTCGTGGCGGGACATTACCCGATCCGATGGGACGACCGGCAGGGCCTGCACTTTGTGGGGCGGAGGGCCCAGGACGAGGCGGGCCTGCTGCCGGACGTGGGGCAAACTGACCATGTGGCCTGGGCCCCGAGAAACCGTTGGTGAAGGGTGGGGCACCGGGGCGCTGCGACGGCTGTGGAGCTGCAAAGTTACACCAAGTCGTCATATATTAATGAGTAGCAGGCGCTCCGTTGCCGCGGCGGCTCGGTAAGAAGGCGAACTAGCCGCAAACACAGACGTGATGGTCCAAAGGGGTCGGGCGGAGTGGAGACCGTTGGGTTAGACATGCATGCGGCAAGCAGCCAAGCCAATAACGCTCGCTGACTCTATCTAACGTGTTTGGTAGATTGCAACTGCACCTGCATCCGCGTCAAGCACGAAGGCCAGACTGAACGCACCACGGCTCAGGCACAACGCACCTTTCCACGGTTCCTTTTCACTCATTTCATCTAACGTGTCACTTTAAGAGCGTCCGATGAGAATTCAGCGTGCTTCATCCTCCTTGGTCCACCATCCCTGGACTGATCGTCAGGTCAAAACCAGCAGGCTAGGCAGCGATTGCTTCCGCATAGCCCACAACTACATGCTAACGTTTTCAGGAGTATCATGGGCGGGTGGTCCATCGCACGCCCGTCTGGAAGGAGCGCACTGCTCTGCGCGCGATAGTCGTGATACCGCGTAATGGCAACCTGGTGGACACCTGTAAACGTCTTGCCGATCAGCCCGCAGGTCGTCCTCAAACAAACCGCGGCAAACACAAAAGAATTCAAATGGGTCCGCCCGTGGTTGGCATGTACTCCCTTGTTACTTCCACTGTGATAGATGTGTGTAGAACTTGTATGAGTGCCGTCCTCCTCATCCGGTGGGTAGGCTCCGATCGTAGCGGCTCCAATATTGGATCACCCGCATTTGCATGCCTGCATAGATCAGACATTGGCTGCTGTTGAAACTTGGCATCGGGGGGCGAACTGCCATTGTGCA
>JALKAD010000198.1:74173-92201 GCA_024500015.1 Ulva compressa | reverse complement strand
TGGGATGAGTCTGGGGTACATTGGGAAAGTAGGGTCCATTTTCCCAATAATCAGGGCAGATTCGGCCTGAAAGTGTCCGATTTCCCAATATTGCAATTTGAGGCAACAGGCAGCTCCAGTGCATGTATATATGCCCTATGGACGTCCCAATGTTGTTGAAATAGGTCCCAGGTGTCCGCGTGAATGGTGGGAGTGCCAGAGGGCTGAGTGCCCACCCCCCTGTCAAAAACCTGTTTTGCGCCAAATTTAGGGCTGGGAGGAAGTCAGCCATACCAGCTGCAAGAAAACGAGTGCGAGTCTATATCCGTGAACAGTAGATTCTTTGAGAAGGTCAAGCTGTGCACATTGTGGCTGTGAACATCCCAGGCTACGTGTTTGCCGAGCTCTACGCCGAATAGCAACGCAAAGTTCGCATGAGCCTCGCCAGCGTACGACTAGCATGTAAGCGGCTAATTATCAATTATCACGGAGCACTCGTGTAAACTGTGTCAACGTCGAGTGAGCCTCGGCTATCACACCGTCCTGGCGCCGTGAGATGCCATAGACGGCCGCGGCCCGTGCGATGGATGCGCGATGCGTTGTGTCTCCCATGGCGGGGCCTTGGGGTGCGAAGCCCAGTCACCTACGTCAGGCGGGGCCTGTGGGGTGCGAGTCCGAGGCACGTGTTACAAGTCTCCTCTGTGCAGCAAGTCTCCTCCGTGCAAGATTGCGTTGTGTCCCCCACGGGGCTTCGCATTGCACGGACCCGGCCCTCCGGGCAATTACACGAAGATGAACGCAAGGGCCCTGCAGCGCCCCCCAGAGCACCCCAGAGCACCCCAGCGTAGTACTCCGAGTCCTGTGAACCCGCGGCCGCGCACAAGGCCAGCCTGAGGTGGCCTGCAGCTGCAGGGTGTTGTCCAGCTGCGCTAGGTGCACGTGAGAAAAGTGGATGTTAAACTGAATTCGTGCTGCCATTCGTTTCATGTATGAGCATGCACTGTGACATGGAAGCACTTGCCTGTATGCTTGTTTTTGTCAGCCAGTGGTGACAGCGTGCCGTTCGAACTGAATTCAGGTAAGTTTACGTTCGCGATCGGCCGTGCGTTCGGCCGTGAGCTCGGCCGTGCGTCTGCTTGCCATGGTTTGCAATTGGTACCGTGTACAATCATTGTACAATCGTGATGTTGTTGTTTTACCTGCAGCTGCTTCCTCCTGGACTGTGAAATGTGGATATCCCTTTGCAGTTGGGCCTGTGCAGTTGGGCCTGGACCTACTAGTATTTTATTGCAATTACATGTGTACATACCACAAATCATGATGTACATACCACACATGTACATGTATATAGCACACATGTACATACTGCACAATGCCGGTACAGCTGGGGTTCATCATGATGGCAGCAGGCCTAGGGCTGGATGCCACTGGCAGTGGACCTGCAGCTGGCTATTGTGTACATGTCAGTGCAACATAAAGCTGCTTACCTGTTAAACTGTTTAGCTATCAACTGTTAACAACGTGTACACTGGCAGTGCTGGCAGTGCGTATGCGTCACCATGGTGCATCATGGTCTGCAATTCTGTAACTCCCAGACAGCTGGCTATACAATGAACAACCATTTGCAAATTTGTGAGGCAAACATTTGTCTCACACATGAGCAGCTTGGCAGCATAACCTATGTAATTACACATGTAGCTGCCAAATCCTGAGCCACAACTTCCCCATCATGAGGCCTAATAATGCGTTTCAGTGAGTGAGCTCATGAATCCATGAATCTGAAGTGATCACTGCCTATCCATGAATCCACCATGATCACTGCCAGTGGTGACCTCTTTCACTGACAACACTGCATGTCACTGCATGTCACTGCACTCATTGCACATCACTGTACTCAGGCTGTTTGTCACGTGCACTGCCAGTGGTAGTTGTCCTGTAACTACAGGGCTGGCATGGGTGTATACGTAGCAAGTCTGAGGTGCTCCAAGCTCAGGTCTGCTTCAGATGACAGCTGATCATGAGTGAAAGCTGTAGAAGTCCCAACTTGGAAGTATCACAGATATCCGACAGGCCTTGTAGATCATGTTGACATATGTCCTATATATGTCCCCCCCCCCCCCCCCCCCCCCCCCCTCCCCCTCCTCCCTCCCTCTTCCCTCCTGCCCGCGCACGACCGCCATTTCTCCTCTGCCCCCCCTCCCGGCCACCGCTCGTACAGCCTGGCTGGCTGTGGCTGCGGCCCCTGGGACCGGTGCCTCGCGGCTTCGGAGATGGCCGTAGCGCGCGGCTGCGCGCCCGTGTAGCCTGACGGTGTTGGGTAGGCGCCCGCCAGTGGGCCTGGAGCGTGCTGACTGTGTTTGGGGTGCGCATGGAGTGTGTGGTACTGCGCGGTGCTGCGCTCGGTTCATGCGTTGTTTGTGTGTGTCTGTGTGTGTATGTGTGTGTGTGTGTGCATGCGCATGTGTGTGTTTGCTTTCATGCCAGCGCAAGTTTGAGCGAAATCGTTCTGGCATTAGCTCGTGCGGAGAGTAGCCTTGGTACTTGCGATGGGCTGTCTGTCTTTTTGCGTGTTGCCTGGTCTGTTGCCTCGGCGCTGCTGGGTCCTAGATCTATCACCGTGTAACACATATGATATGTCACATATGATATGTCACATATGATATGTCACATATGATATGTGCATACGAATGTGCATACGAATGTACAATCTTGGCACTTCCTTGGAATTCATGCACGCATGTGCGGTTTCCAATTGTTTCCAACAATGCGCATGCCTGCAGTTGCCTAGGCAACAACGTACATTGTTGCACATGCATGTTGAACAGCAAGGCGGCTGCAGGCACCACACTGTTCAAAAATGCACACAGTTCTTCACAGCCTGCAGCTGGCGACTCCTCCAGTTCACTGGAGACCACACAGCACCCTTCCGCACCATGACATCCTCACCTAGGGAGCTCAGAATGGCCTCAGGAATCCATCATGCCATCCCACCACACGTGCAAGCCCTTGGCTTCAGACGCATGTACTACTAGTAGGATCACCACGCTTGGCCGAGTGGGGCCGTCCTGCGGCATGGCGCGTTTCACTGTCCTGCATTGGACCGGCGCCGGCGCCACGCGTGGCCACGTACGCACGACTGCATTGTGCTTTCGCATGGACACCTCGACAATACCATTTGTTCCGTCCCGGGTCTTAAACGCAGTCAGGGCACCCATCGGCACAGCATGGGGTCTGCGCAGCGTGGTGCGAAGCGTTAAACTACACCGCTGTCTGCGTTTATCTCCGTGTAACACACCGGTACCGCTGTCTGCCGCGCGCATGCTAGTCGATCGATGCATGCTGCGTGCTGGTCGCCGCGAACGTGTGAGTGCGCAGGTGGTCCTGGCATGCACAGCTTGCAATTGGCGTGCGAATGCAAAACGGTTGGTTGCGATATCCATGCACTGAGATGGCGTCGCACGATCGCACTGACGATTGTCATGGCCATGCATACACAGACAACATCGACATCGGGCGTAACCTGCGGGGTACAGGCATATGGAGGCATACGTGGGCGTACGGTGGATACGCCATTGCCTACGCCAGGCATAATTGAGCGCATGCTGCTCAATGGTGAATACATCAAGTTGTTAAATGACATGTGCGGTGCTGTTGGTCCCGTACTTCTCTATTCCCTATGCGCTGATGTGATGAATTGTGTCGCGTGAGGCATACCTGTGATACGCCGCTGGGTATGCACGCGTATGACATGGATGTGGGCCGTGGTGGCATCCGCATCTGTGGCGTACGCTAGAAACATTCATCAAACGCACAAAAACCATGCGTGCAACGTCTGTACAAAAGACTGACTTGTGTCCCGTTGATTTTTGTGCGAATAGTGATCTCTGTGTTGAGATGTGCCCATCGGTCCGCACGCTGCGGGACGAAGCAGTATGCCGCAAATACGCCGTGCGTATGCCTTTGCGTACGCCTCGGAGGGGTCTGAACGTCACTCTTCAGAAATTTGACACATGCATGTACCTGTCTGACGGTGCATGAGTGCGCGCAATTGGTTTGATGTTAGAGCTGGGAGCTCCTGCATGCGCGAGTTGCAGAGTGACAGAGTTGTCGCCGGCGCGCGGCGTTTCACAACGCCAGCAATTGCGATTAATGCGGACTAAAGACTTTGCATGGTAAGTGCCACATAATATTGATGTATGTCGGCATAGCTGCCGAAGTTCTTGTACAACGACAGCTCCCACGGGTGCTGTGGATCAAAGCCAGATAGCTGAAGCTCATTAGCATGGCCTTGAACACTTTGATTTATACTATTCCGAATAAAATTTTACATTTACGTACAGTAGTCAACATCGTGTGCCGTGGCCACAACGTGTTCCGCAGACTGCTTTCCCTGGACTTTGACTGCAGCTGCCCCGTGCAAAAGCTACACTATTGCCAAGAACAATCCGAATCAATGTAAATGGTGAGACCTATCCACTCAGTCGCTGACAGGCGTGGATCAATCTACTGCAAGCCTATGACCATTTCAGTTGCAGTTGCAAGCAGTGGCACATAGGGCTGTACTGCAGCCATTTATGTGTGAACCACTCCACCAATTGCACAGTACAGCCGGATAGAACGGCAAAATTAGAAGCTATCAACCAAAACAGTCGCAGGTCGGAGATCTGCATTTGTTCCGCAGCCCCATGGGCAGTCCGTTCAACTGCAGATGGACTGAACGATAGCAGAGACACTCTTGCCGCATGATCAGCATCAGCAGATATCATGCGCTATTCATATGTCACTGTGTCTGGTGCTGTCATAAGAATCCCTTGGGCCTTGCATGTACAACAGACCCACATCTGTCTTTGTTGCTATCAGTGATTGCTCTCACCCCCAGCATCAGCATTCCCTGATACAGCTATCGCATTCTGTTGTATACAAGAAATGGTCATGTACGGGCAGGCTAGTCTTTGTGCGTTTGATTGAATGCAGACCGACTTGCACACTTCCACATGTTCAGGATGAAGATGTGTTACACGGAACTGACCGGCACGCCTCAGCGCAAACGGCGCACATGTTCATCATGGCAGTATATGTGTGATCGCAACGCAGATCTTCCTGTTTGGAAAGGGTGTACATAGCGCTCTGCAGCGCGATACGTGATCAGGGCATGCGAGCTGGCTGGTCGAACTGACGCCAGCACAGCGGCCCGAATGCGACGGTGGACTGTGTGTTGACTTGAAAGACACAAGTAGGTCATAAACAAGAAGCGAGCGGACGGAGACTGGCACAGCGGGGTGTGATATATGCCAGCGGTATGGGAGGCATACAGGCTCCAATCGCAGGCGTATTCGAGCATCCGTGGCCATAAGCCGCCAAGCCGAACACCAGTTACTAGGCGACCACACCAAACCAGCGGTCGTAAACAGCATGATTGTGCTGACATTGGCAAGTACGTCTCAACCACGGTGGTAACGACACGGATTGGCGCACAACGGATTGTAACGATATGCTTTTGTGCGTCCCGCGGCTAGCAGGCATACACCTGCGTCATGCATACGCCTCCCCCAGACACGGGCATACGCTTGCGCAACCGGCGTATGGGCCTGATTACTGGCGACTGCCCTATGGTATGCCTCGGCATACCCAGGCGTACGCCAGAAGCATACCGGAGGCATATGCCCATACGCCACCTCATATGCCACCATTCCCAGAGGTTACGCCCGATGTCGATGTTGTCTGTGATATGGACAACTTGAAGGCGGTTACCTCCACCTGCTTGCAAGCAGTGGTGAATTCATAGTGCTGCCTCAGTTAGGGTAATGCGTTATAATGACCATGCACCACTGGCATCTCATGCAAGTGAGGCCTCACTTGCAAACTTCACCCTAGCTTGTTGCCCCCCGGCCCCGGGCCGCTATGCCCCAGACGCGCCTCGCCCTTGGGCCGTGCCGCCGCGCGCCGCCTTCGGCGCCGCGTGCTCGCGCTCCGAGTCTGGCCTATCCTCTGCGTACGTGGCTCGGTCACGTGCCCGACCGACTCGGACCGGGGCGTCACGCTCGGCGAGCTTGCGTGCGGATGTGTGCATGCCGTCCGTCACGTCGTGCGAGCTTGCGTGCACGAGCGCTCGTCGCACGGCCCCGCCCGTACTGCTGCCGGTACGTCACGACGCGTCGTCCCAGCCGCCGTTCCGACTCGGAGCCGTCCATCGTGCGGACCGACCTTGCTCTTGGGCTGTGCATGAGTTGCCTTCTTTCGAGTCTGACAGGCTGTAAGCGCATGCGTTCGTGCAATCTGCAGATGCGCTGCCTTGCGGCTCCGGATCCTCAGAGTGCTGCTCGCTTGACTGTCTCGCGATTTTGACCGGCTGCAAGTACATACAGCCAATGCACTACCTTGCAGCTCCTCACAGTACTAGTGCTACAACACTGCTCTAGAGAAATTTTCAGCATCCAGCCATGCTGCCATGCAGCCAGCCATGCTGCCATGCTGCCATGCTGCCATGCAGCCATGCAGTGTGGCCATGGCCTGCTGCAAGCATTTCTGCCATGCACTTGCTCAGCTACCTATCTTACCATGCTCACTATGGCACGCGCAGGTTGCACTAGCATCTGCATCTGTCATGTTGCTCTTCCCTGCGCCCAACCTTTCCACATGCAGTCGTGCAGCCATGCAGCCACAGAGTGCCGCGGCTTTGCATCCAGCCATACAGCCATGCACTCGCCAAAGGCAAAGCCAGACAAGCTCCATCTCTGGCATGCAACAACTGCTCTGGCACCACTCTGCAATGCAACGCTCTTCAGTCGTGCTACTCTGCTCCGCTGAGCTGTTTTACACGTACCCGTGCAGCCATGTACCACTGACGAGGCTGAGCGCCAACGAGCAATGGCATCTGCACCGACTAACAACGGCCTCCAGCAACGGCATCCGATACAACGACTGCATTGGTGCCTGTCGGAACCTTGTGATGCAGTTGTACATCGGCAGAGTGCATGTGCTTGCAGCCGGTCAGAATCGAAAGCCAATCACGCATGCGTCAATCTGAGGAACAACACTTGCCCAGCTCGCGTATCAAACATCGTCTCTGGCTGCAATGATGCCTTGCGGAACCTTGTGATGTGGGCTCAGAAAGCACATCGCCTTGCAATGTGTGTTGGCTTGCCGTCGCCGCTCACTCCTCGCGGTACTTCGCAAGCAGCTCTCGCGTGTGCGCCGGCACTAGCCGTGCTTCGCCCATTGGGCTCTGTCGCTCGCGCCCCCCCCCAACCAGGGGGGGGGACCTCGCCAACGGCCGTGAGCTTCGCCGTCGCCCCCGGCCTCGCCGTTCGGCCTCGCCGTCCGGCTCCGCCGCCCCACCGCCGGTCTCCGGGGCCGGGGGGCGGACCCGAAGGGGCCATGATTGCCCCCCGGGCCTTAGGGCGGAGTTCCCCAGAGGCCGCGTGCGCCGCGTGGCCCAGGATGCGCCGAGCTCCCCAGAGCGCGCGTGGGACGCGTCGACCCGGTAGCGCCGAGCTCCCCAGAGCGCGCGTGGGACGCGTCGACCCGGTAGCGCCGAGCTCCCCAGAGCGCGCGTCGCCCGCGTGGCCTAGTTACTAGTGCTGCTTTCCCCGGAGGGGATGACTATGCGTCGATCGCGGCCGTTGCGAGTGACCGCTGAGCGCTGGGTGAGTAGTCCCGTGCACGCATGCTCGCGCGGCCGTGCGTGATCTCGACGTGCGTGCAAGCTTGCGAGCATGCATCGCCAGCCTTGCAGCTTTGGCGCATCGCAATCGCGCGCAATATACGCTTGCCCAGGCAAACGATGAGCATCCAGTATTCTGTAGTGTATGCTGGTGTGCATGGTGTGCTCGAATGTGCATTGTTTGCTCGCGTGATCGCAGGCTTGCCGAAAATGACGACGGACTGTCCGCGCGTGCTCCAATTCCCGTCACAGGCTCGTTGGAATCAGCAGGAGCCGCATAGATATGTACTACTGACTTTTATCGCTGCTGCTGCCGTTGTTCAAGCCGTTGCTCTGCCCACCGTGGACAGCTTGCTGATGACAACGCCACGTACTGCGCAGGCACCTGCCGCAGCTGGCAATCGCGCCTGCAGGTGCTGAACATCGCTGAAAGCAAAACGCATAGATATGTACTACTGGCAGTTTCTGCTGCTGCTGCCGTAGTTCAAGCCGTTGCTATGCCCACCTTGGCCAGCTTGCTGATGTCAACGGCGTGTACTGCTCAGGCACCTGCCGCAGCTGGCAATCACGCCTGCAGGTGCTGAACATCGCTGAACGCAGAAACATTGAATAAAGTGAAATTCTGTGTAGCTTGGGCCTCGCGCTGCGCATTGCAGCTGTTCCGCCCGCTGTCATCGGTCACTTTGGGCTGCATCATCGCAGCAGCTGCTGCCATACACTATCCTTACGTTAAATTATCTCAATGTAGCCATTCATATCGCCTGTAGTTGTGGGTGTTTCACGGCTGCTGTGGTTTCAAAGCGGCTGCACTCCGAGGTCGATGCTATCGATCACATTGGACAGCTACAGCTACATGACCAGCAGTTGTCACCTGGATAGGACAGCTACATGACCAGCACACACTTGGTAGAACACGACCTGCTGCATATGATCACTTGTTTCTCCGTGACCTGGTGTTTAGCTGGGATGGGCTGCCCAGGTGCTCAGGCTGAGCACTAGCTGTTTTGCAACTAGCAACCAGCACTGTGCTTTTTGCTGCCGTCCGCTCCACACTGACCCATGTCATTAGCCAGAGAACAAAGCACACAACTCCAATCGGTCAGGCTTGGATGCTTTTAGGCCTCATGCGGTGCTACCAGCGTGGTCTGACTTGCAGTCAGAGCAGCTTTGCAGCTCAGATCTTTGAGCTGGAATACATGCGCACGTGCCCTCTGCCATGGGCAAACCGGCTCTCCCCCTGCATGCTCACCTCTGTTCCCTTGCTCCTCTCTGCGTCCGCCCCTCACACTGCGGGCACACACGGCTTTGCGCAACCTCGACGAGCATGCCATGCTGTAACAGCGCATCGGCGGCCCGCCCCGCTCAGGGGTTGCAGGCCTCGACCGGCCCGGGGGGCTGGCCCTCTCGAGGGCCATCTTTGCCCCCCGGGCTGTAGAGCGGAACTGCCCTCCCCGCGCGTCGGCCGCGTACTTGCCTTGACCGGGAACTGCCCTGCCGCCGCGTCGACCGCGGGCCGACTGCATCGGCATCGCCGAAGATATTTATCGTCGTCGTCACAACATATCCTACGAGCTACCGCTTTGAACGCACGGCATTCCCCGTCGACCACTGCTGCGCGCATTACTCATTGTCCCTGTCGATTGCGACTTGCAACTTGAAGCCATTTCCCCCCCTCCCGGGGGGCAGGGTTTCCCCCGGAAAGCCATCATTGCCCCCCGGGCTGTAGAGCGGAACTGCCCTCCCCGCGCGTCGGCCGCGTACTTGCCTTGACCGGGAACTGCCCTGCCGCCGCGTCGACCGCGGGCCGACTCCATCGGCATCGCCGAAGAGCTGATGTATTTAATCGTCGTCGTCACAACATATCCTACGAGCTACTGCTTTGAACGCACGGCATTCCCCGTCGACCACTGCTGCGCGCATTACTCATTGTCCCTGTCTATCGCGACTTGCAACTTGAAGCCATTTCCCCCCCTCCCGGGGGGCAGGGTTTCCCCCGGAAAGCCATCATTCGTATATCCCAGGTGAACTCAAGTTGTGACATCGCGTGCGTGCCGTTAACGTTGCCATGGTGTGCACACTCGAGCTCATAGTGGAACTCGAAAGTCTGCGAAGCACAGCATGCAGCACGCAGCATAAAAGACTTGCAATAACCCTGGTGCTCCAAACGCCTGGTCATGAGGCTGGTCATGAGCCTCGAGGCTCGCGACGCTTGCTGTACACCTCACGCAGCTGCAGCATCCCTGTTGCACGGCAGCAGACATTTGATCTGTGATCACGGCGGTCACATACAAGTTGGAACAGCGCTGCAGGGTGTGTGAAGAGCTCGACACGTCCTCAGGTACGGTTAACGTTACAGCAGCTTTCTGAGACCGATTCTGAGTCTGCAAGCCGGTGGCGAGTTCAATTGCAAGAAGGTGAGCACATGTGTACAGTTGTCGCGCAGCGTGCTGCCTGTACATGTGCTGCCTGTACATGTGCTGTATACCGTAGCCATAGCTATGATGGTAGGTCAATGTATACGTAAATTGAATGTATTGAACTACGTATACTTGCCGTGGCCGAGTCTAATAAGCTTAAGGCATGCTTTGACATCTCCGGACTCAGGAGCCGAAGGGGTGGACCAGCCGGAAACCCCCCTCAGACGCGTGCGCACGCATTGAAGTCACAGGGACGTTCCCATAGACCTGTGTCATGGGAGTTGCAATTGGTCACACGTGTGTTCAACTGCCAGGTGCGCACGCGCGATCGAACCGGAGACCTTTCGCGACACGGTGAAACACCGCGCTAAAGGGAATTCACCTGCTTTCCCAGTCGCTCCGACCACTATAGCTAGTACTGGCCGCACACGGTGTGCGCGCCGGCATGCCTTCTAGATCTACCTCTTTGATAGTACACTATGACTGGACGCACACTTTGGATGTTGTCACACGGAGATCAACGCAGGAGTCCTGTACACGTAGCAAAGTTCTCGTTGGCGTCGGGTTAAAAGTACAGCATGCGCAGGAGGAGTCATTCGGCTAGCGCTGGAGCTAGCTAGCGCTGGATAACTCCAGGATTCCCCAGTCGTACTCCTGTTGGCTTACGAGGCTTCAGAAATGCAGCTGCAGCACATGTGCAGAGGCCTAGCTATAGGTACGCAGAAGTCGCTCATGCACCTGGAAGCTGGCACACAAACAGCCAACGTTGGCGTGGAGTAAGCACTGGCGCTATTACGCTCCCTATCCATAGATATATCACGCCATGACGCGAAACAAGACCGAAAATGCATCCATTGCAAACAATTAACATGTAGTCTCAAACCGCTTATCGTCTCGTCGATTTCGGGTGCTTCCCACGTACTCTGCTCCGATCGACGGAACACTCAGGGGCCGCGCAGCATGCCACTTACAACACTCACTAACAAGTCACTGTGAACATTGCACGGAGATCAACGCATGAGCCTGGCAGCGAGGGCAACTTGCTGTTGAAAAAACCCCCCCCCCCCCCCCCCCCTCCCACAGTACTGTGCAAGTTGCCCATGTGATTGTGCTCCGCAACCAATGGCTATAACGCTTTCTAGCTTCTCTGAGACTATACTGTGTGACCTGTCTGACGTGCATGCAGTGGCTAGTGTCCTGTGAACTGCCTAGGCATCCTATAGGCCTAGCCCCACCATGGGCATAGGCATTTGCAGCTGTGGCCGATGCCTGACAGGGACGCGCACTCTGCAGGGCAACGCTGATCTCACCTTGCAGCAGCGCAGACAGACTTCAGCAGAGCGCACTCGGGCACCAGCAGCACGAATGCTGTATGCACAGGACGGCCGCAGCTGGAGCCTTGCTGGGCCAGATGTCTCAACAGGCGCCGGAGTGCATATGCATGGGGCCCAACTTGAAGCTGATGGCCCACATCATGGCGCAGTGCTCCGCAAAGCGAAGACCCTGCCAGGGCGCAGGTCCAAGGTGCCTGCTGGCTCGCAGCCTCTCGCCGCAGCGCAGCGTGCACCTACTAGTAGGCAGCCTCCACCTCTAGGGTCCATCGGCAGCCCCCCCAGCCAGTCGAACTTGAAGCGGCAGTCTATTGTCCGTTTCATGCGGGGATTCATCACCAGCCTCATTGCTGTGTTTGCTGTCACAGTCACCCTGGCCTCTGTCAAGTTTGCGATGTTGGTCGCATCCTGGGAGCTACCTGCCTGGAGTCTGGATGCCGGTACGGTCCTCTGGGCAGCCGGGAGGCAGCCGGAAGGCAACCTGAAGGCAACCGGAAGTACTACTACTAGTAGTAGTAGCACAGGTTGCCACTGCCTAGAGCAGTTTACTGGTAGCCACTGCCAGTGAAATATCCATACATAGGAACCTGTTTGCTGGGGTTGCTTGCTTGCTTGTTACCGCCCTCGCTGCTGAATTCTTGGGTTCAACCAAGTTGATCTCCGTGTACCACACCAGGAGCTGCAGAGGGGCGATGTGCCAGTTCTTGCACGGTCAGAGTCAGGGCAATCTGCCACCAGTACATCTGTGTTGTGAAGCCCCTGCACCCTGGCAGGTGGTTTGCTGCCACCTGCTGTGCACCCTGGGCCCCTCCAATCCGAGGGAGTCACAGTGAAAAGTCCCCTCCGCATACTATTCACTCTTACATCGAGGGGCTCCGATCCAGTGCACCAAGCGAACGTACAACTAGACGCTAGACTCACATGCTACTCATACTACGCATACGATGTATGTATGCAATCCCGCTGGAATGGCATGCAGTCTAGATTTTGCCGGCAGGCCCATCAGCCACATTTGCAATGTCTGTGAAGTTAGTATTTACAAGCGCACCTACGCTGATGCCATGCCTGCTGTTTGTTCTATGGCCACTGAGATCGATCAACAACGCAGAGGCACCGAGAGAAGCTTCCGCTTAGGGGCCCGCCTGCTGTGCAGACAGCATGCTGGCCGAGGCGGCGATCAGCAGCATGTCGGTCACAGCCGGAAGCGAGCAGCCTGCGGAGCCACTGGCAGAGACTCTGGTGCTCTACGTCTTCAGCAACACCGACCCGGAGTACTACAACAATCTCCTCTTCTTTGTCAAGCATGGCATGCCCGGCTGTGACTCCTGCGAGTACATCGTCATCATCAACCGCAACCAAGACGACCCGGTATGCGCCTGGCACCCTCCCCGCCCCAGCTGGCTAGCGCCGGTTGCATTCATATGTTAGAATTGATTAAACCTGACAGGCTGCAATTGTGACGCCAGAGCACATGCATGCCGAGTGTGTTCTCAATGATGTCCAGCTGTGTGTTCAAGGATGTTGCTACGGGTCAGTTGTCGGCAAGAGAAGCTTGTACACAGCAGGTGCTGTGATGCGATGTGCACAGGCCCTTAACAAAGCAAACTCTCCCAAAACTGAAAAGCATGCCCAAAATCTCAATTTAAACTGCCGCCCGGGGATGCCACCCGAGGCTGCCACCTGCGGATTTTGAACTCAGCACAGTGCAAGGCACCAGTAGTACTAGCGACAATTCGCCGCTATTAGACACAACGCGCCGCCACGAGCCGCCATGAGCCGCCATGAGCCGCCGGTAGCTGTCGTTGGCCACCACTAGCCACTACCAGCGGCCATCAGCCATCGGTCTCCTCTGCAGCCAGGTTGTGAAATGTGGTGGCCCTGCCTGCAGGTTGTGGAGCTGCCGGAGCTGCCGCCAAACGCCCGGTATCGTGAGCATGCCAACGAGTGCTTTGATTGGGGCACGTTTGGTTGGGCACTGGAGACAGAACTCGTTGACTTCATTGCTTACAAGTACTTTGTGTTCCTCAACTCCTCTGTCCGAGGCCCGTTCATCCCGGCATACCTGAAGGTGGGACCCCCATGGTCAGACCCTGCGACACGCAGTTGCAACATTCCGTGTCCTTCCAGTGGGGTGCCCTGCCAAGCAGTACTCTTCCTCACCTTCCTCATACTTTAGGTGCTCTGTTCTACAGGCACTATGCTCCTGGCTACATTGATGTCATGATCCACGATCGAGCCGGCCTTGTGAGTGGCTCGGTGCTCATACAATCCGATACAGCAGGAAACCACAGACTAATGATCATTCCATGCATGCAGGGCAAGGTGCACTTCACGGAGCTCATGACGAGCAAGCTTGTGGGGGACGTTAAGCTTGTGGGCCCGACCATCAACTGCGAGAGCAGCGCCGAGTTCTCCACCGGGGAGCTCCGCCAGAACCCACACGTGCAGTCGTTCGCGGTGGCCACGGACCGCATCGGCATGGAGCTGCTCGTGGCCAACGGCAACGTCTTCAAGTGCCACGAGGCCTTCCAGGATACCATCTTTTACAGTGAGCTCGGCTCCTCTGCCGTGATTCTGGACGCGGGCTACACCCTCGACAGCTTCATGGTGCGAGCTACGCGTGGCCACTGGGGTGCCATACGTATACATGCATGAGCCCCCAATCTATGTCGCAGGCCGTTGATTGCCTTGGTACATCTCGGCGTGGAGCTGCGGGAGAACAGGCCCGGTAATACAATTCTGCACTGGCGCTGAGTGACGTCGACCGCTGACATGGTTCTTAGTTCTTTAAGCAACTGCGCTCATGGCATGCCTCAAAAGTGAGGCATCTTGTGGCCTACGTGAACGTGTAGAGTGCGATGCTTCTGCCTGCACCACTTGGTGATCAACTCTGCAACCGCGGCGTCTGTGCAGGCTCGGTATGACGGCATTGACTGGCGTGACCGGCAGTTCTGGGGCTGCAATGGGGATGCCAACCCCTTCAATTATGCGCTGGAGGACCCCGTGGGCCTTGCGCCGATGGAGCTCATGTTTGTGAAGGTCAAAGGCATGATGCGCGAGGTCGGGTGCCCCTCTGTCAGGACGGCGGTGGCGTATGCCGGATGGTATGACCAGACCGCGGAGGTGTGCTCCTCATCCAACGTTAGAGAGTACTGCCCGAGCATGCCCTGGTCGTGCGCGGTGAATTCCTGGTATGTGCACGGATATTAGTATACTACTGCCCTGTAAAGGGCCTGCGTGCCCGAGTTGACTGAGTTGGTGAGCGGCAAGCATGCAGATTCATGATCAGAGTGCTGACGTTTTTGCTCGAGGTCGCACGCCCGAAGAACCACTGCATGTGCCTATCTTGCGTTGAAGCTACCGCGCTACAGCTGCGGCTGGCTGACACAGTGCCTGCGCGCAGGCCCAATTGCCACATGCATACTATAGTATCACCACATGCATATGCCTTCTGAGCTCCATTGCCAGCAACTCCTGTTAGCGCATGCTGCTGCCAGTGGTGCACCCCAAATTTCAACATGCCGGTGGGCTCTGATGCATGCCCTTCAACATGGTGCCATGGAGCTTCACATGTATACCGAGCTCAGCGACGCGCCCCGGCCAACACTAGAATTGATTGAAACCATCTAGCTAATCATGTCCCTGACAAGCTGAATCCCCCGACTCGGACTTTGTGGGACCTGTGATGTCACACAAGGTGTCAGCTTGACCTTTACATGCCCCAAGTTACAAATGCATCTGCCTGCGCAGGGGGCGCCGACACCGCAGGCAAACCCAGTCGAGGATCACCTGTGGGAGCTGCGGGCGCCGCACATCCTTCACAAGGCCACCGTTGGCCTGGAGTGCTTTGACTGTGAGTACTACCGTGCGCACAACGAGGACCTTGCTGACTGGACATGCTGGGCCGCCTTCAGCCACTTCATCAACCACGGCCAGTTTGAGCTGCGGCCCCACCGGTGTGCCGCAAAGCTGTGCACAGCCTGTGACTCTGGCCAAATATGCAAGTCTGTGGTCTTGCAGGCGTCTCATGCATGACCTAATTTGTGCGCTGAACGAAAAGTCCACAGCACTCTCCTCTGCACAATCTGTTGCAGAGAGGACACCGCGTGCAACAGCATGTGCACTGCAGCATGCTTGCAGTCCATGCATGAGTTTCATGCATGCATTTGTCTGGCATCATGCATGATGTGTTACACAGTGATAGACATGCATGATGCGTGGGTTGAGCCTCAATTTCAGATGCTGTGCAACTGATGCTGTGTAACTGCTACTGCGGCCGGCGCAGGATTGCTGACTATGGCGGTCCTGCAGTGCGCTACAGCCGGTGCGCAGGAGTGCCAGATCGAGGCCAGGACCTCAGGAGGCTCGTTGCACAGGAGTGTGGCCCAGTGGCAGGTGAAGTCAACGGCCTCCGTTTGCATGCAGGTTCACATGCGACATGGCGCTCGAGAACAAGGTTGTTCCGTATTGGCCAGCTGATGACGGCAGAGGTTGGCACCAGCTGGTTTCGGGGGGCTGTGTGCTTGCGCCAGTGGAGGCAAGCCCGCAGCTGCCATAGCAACTTGAACACTCAGGCTAGGAACATCGATATCCAATGCATGCGCTGCACGGGGGTCATCGGAGGAGCCCCGCAGCGAGGGCTCCCAAACGCAAGCAAGCAAACGAATG
Source organism: Ulva compressa (assembly GCA_024500015.1). Lineage (NCBI taxonomy): Eukaryota > Viridiplantae > Chlorophyta > Ulvophyceae > Ulvales > Ulvaceae > Ulva > Ulva compressa. The sequence continues at coordinate 76,143 of JALKAD010000198.1, read as the reverse complement.
CCAGCAAGCCTTCAGATGTATAGAATCGAGTGTTGAATGGTTATTTGTGGGGAGTGCCCATAGGATCTGCCCTCGTGACCTCCTCTCTACAGATCTTGCCACAGAGTTTTCTGCCAGGAATTCCCCAGTGCTACACATGCTCAGCAGACAGGCCTTCCGCAGGGATTCTAGAATGTACTGTCTGTCGTGCCTGGATATAGGCAGCCTCTTGCTTTCCCTAATTTTCCAGCATTCACGTGGGGCAGGGTTGTTTTCCTGGACCTGGCTAACTGCCCTTCCCTTAAAGCTGCGCTCTGTCCAAAATCCTCCAGGGCTTGGAACATTCCCTAGGGCTTGCATCTGCCAGTAGCCAGTAGCCAGTAGCGTTGACAGCTTTAGGTCTGGAATCATTCCAGTGGACCCATTCCAGACTCCAGGCTGTGTACCCAGATGAGTGACTACTTGTCTTGCAATTTGACATGTGTTACACGGTGATAGATCTAAGACCCAGCAGTGCCGAGGCAACAGACCAGGCAATTTGACATGTGGCATGTGGAATTCGACTTGTGGCATGCACATGCTGCCATCCAAACTTTTGATTGTTGAACAGTTGTAGTGTTCACACTGTCTGTGGCACACAGCAAGATGTCCAAACCCTGATTGTTGTTGAAAGTTTTTCACATGGCTGCTCAGTCAGATGCATGGCCATCATGCATCCCCATGGCCACGGTTCTTGATAGGAACATCATGCTGCTTCCAAGGACCACCACTGACGACGAGTTGCCTGGCAGTGTGCACTGTGGCCACAAGTGGGTGTGTTACATGGACCCAGCAGCACCATGAGGGAAAGCAAAGCACAGAAATGAACAATCACAGGCAGCACAGTCACCAAACCTAAACCCTACACAGCAGCATGAATGAGACTGCACTGCCAAGGAACCTGCATGACTGAATGACTGACAAGCAACGCTGCTGCTGCTGCTGCTGCGGCGGCGGTTACTTGTGACAGTCCCATGCTTGCAGCTAGCTGCTTGCTGGATTTCAGCTGTTTGCTTGCTTGTTGTTGCCCTCACTGCAGTCTTACAATCCATCTATCTCCACTTAACATTGACCAGCAAACATGTGTGTTGGCACACACATGGATCAACGCCAAGGGAATAAAGCAGGGAACAAAACAAACAAAACAAACAATCACACGCAGCAGCAGCACGGTCACCATCCACATCAGCATTACCCAGACTCACCTTCCGGAGCCACATATAGGTGTGCAGGGCCACCCTGACCCCTCAACACTGACTGCCTGCTGGTACACCATGGTGTGCATGGACGAACCTAGGCTGTGCGAACCAGACCTAGGCCATGCGAACTAGGCTGCACGAACGAAACAGAAACAGAAACAGAACCAGGCCGCAAACCTCCCCCCCCCTCCCGTGCATCTGATCCAGAGGTTTGGTTGCAGTGTGGTCACGCATGTGGGGCTCAATGAGAGCTCCGTTACTATGGAGGAAGCCACAGTTAACTGTGTCAACGTTGCAACACAAGTGTGCTTGAATCGTGCTCCCTCTCCCCTGTGGCCAATGATCATTTGGGCTGGCCAAAAATAGTAGAGAACAAAAAAAAGATGTATTTCCCCATTTTTTTTAATATATTGCCTGATATTTTTAACATGCTTTCCCGATATATTCAGAATCCCCGGTTAACAACGCTCGCTATGCCTCATCTCCCCGTGTACGGGTATATGGGAACGTACGTACCACAGGCTGCTACTTCTGATCAGAAGTATGCAATCGATTTGCATTCCTTCACTAGAGAGGCCTTTCATTAGTCCATGAGACGATACAACAGCAGGATGCATCTATGGTGTTCGTGTTAGCTAAGGTCGCAGCTGTCCATGCAGGATGCACGTGCACAACAACTCAAGTCAGGTCTATAAATAAATAAATAAATAAATAAATAAATAAATAAATCGTGTATCACGCCTTAGCAATGCA
>JALKAD010000198.1:47941-74073 GCA_024500015.1 Ulva compressa | reverse complement strand
TGCCATCGGCCTCACTCCCATGGAGGGTCAAGCATTTTCGGGGGAGAAACCTAGCGAAACCCCCTCACTCGCTATTACGTGACCCGGGACGGTGCCAGTCCCGCTTCCTTTGGCTAGGTTCACGCAATAGTCGAGCGGCCGACGAGGATCGAACCGCAGACCTCCGGATTCGAAGGAGCGTCTTTTACCCACATACGCTTCAGGTCTATGAAATCAGGTCTGTGAAACGCCCATCAGCCCCCCATTCTGCACTGGCAGGCATGTCCATGCATGGGCAACTGGCAAAAGTAGATCAGACTCTCAATGCATCTGGCAAATTCGATCAGATTCCCAATGACAGTCATGTCTGTGACTGACTCCGCCCTGACCGCATGCCGCATGGTGGATTACGTGGAATGTAATCGCACTTATGGTGGGAGTGGCGACGGTGGACCGAAGGACTCTGGCCTTCGGTGTCTACAGGGGTCTGCAGCACTGCTGCGGACCGGAGGCTGTGCAGAGATTGGATGTTTTTAGGCTGGTGCGAGCAGCAGCTCGCCACGCAGAGTGGGTGTTCGTTGCTAGTGCTTCGCAGCTTTCAGCCAAGATCCTAGCACAATACCTAGTAATCCATGGCGGGTCATAGGAAGGATGGTCACCGGTTTGAGGAGCTGCGCTACGTCCGAGTCCAAGCCTACAACAGAGACTGAAGCTGGCTTTCTTCCTTTTTTGAATACGATGTGGCTGCATGTGGAGGCTGGTGGGCTGCTCGAGCGAACGCGCTACTCCCGTCCGGCTTGGGCGCAATCAGGTGTGCAATCGCGACGCATTTTTTCATCTCTGAACTCGGCACAGGAGCAATCTGTTTTGGATAAATAATTACGAAGTCGTCCTCGTGTGGCTCTCGGCGCGTTTGTGGACGTTCGAGGTTCACGGAGGTGCACGACACATCCCGTCGTGTGTGCACAAGCAGGCGTTTGCACTTGGTTCCGTTTTGAAGCTAATAGACTTGGATGGCCAGGCATGCTTGCTCCAACACCCGATGCATGCCGAATCGATATCGCAGACGTAGTCTGAGCGCTCCTGCCAGATAGTAATCGGAGACTTCGGGCTGAAGGTGAACCTATTGGCGCATGCTGATCATGCACGTCTGAATGCGTTGCGTTACGCTGTCCGGTATTCGTGGAGTTCCGAGACGTCATAAGTTGACTCATATATAACGCGTCGTGGCGCCGCGGCACGCCGAATGTGCACAGGCAAGCGTCAGCTACAAGTATGTTCGACAATGCCCTTGGCAGGGGCACACATGTTACCTGCCCCACAATGTACAAGCCTTGTACAAGACGCGGGACTCAGAAAGGCATTAAACATTTCCCAAGGTCAGGGCTCACTGGAATTTGGCGTGATGACGAGCACAAAGCCATTTCGGGCATTCTCAAGTGCATCTCCATGAGCGTCACGGAAGTGCACTTTCGAGTCAATCACAGTCAACTACCACAGAGGTGACAGGACTCTGGCACTCGTGTTACCCGACCGCACGACGTCTAGATCGCATACGACTCGCGGGCCGGATTAAGTACAGATGTTTCTGTCGCGTGGGACGCGTGTACCATGGGTGTCGTTTGGGCAGCTTGGCGCATTGATGTGATGCGACAACCGTGCAACCGGCGTAGCATAGTGATGCTGAGCGATGCAGATGTGACAAAGGTCAGCCTCCAACTGGGACACGTGACGACGCTTGACCAAGATCGTGCGCGCGCGCGAGTATTTATTTTATATCGCAGATCCATGTGTATAATTTTGGTTGTGCGGAACAACAACAGTATTGAAATCTCCTCGAAACCTTCGATGGACCGTGATTAATACGCACACTGGATTGATGTACGAGGGAGCATCGTTTTGACACAGGGATCACACCGACGCCTGCGATATATCCGGATAGCGCGTTGTTGCAATTTGCATGCACTGACTTTCGACAGCAGTGCGGGAGTCTGATAGACGGTGCAGCGGTGCTTGGGCCGATGACGCATGAGATTAGTACGTGAAGCCGGAGTGGTGCTTCAAGCACGAGGATGCGGACGTCTCAACCACACCAACGCCCAGGCTAGGGAGTTGAAGATGCGACTCTTGACAGTCAGCATGCACTGACTTTCCATAGCAGTGCGGGTGTTGAAGATGCGACTATTGACAGTCAGCATGAACTGACTTTCTATAGCAGTGCGGGTGTTGAAGATGCGACTATTGACAGTCAGCATGCACTGACTTTCCATAGCAGTGCGGGTGTTGAAGATGCGACTATTGACAGTCAGCATGCACTGACTTTCCATAGCAGTGCGGGAGTCTGGTATGTAAGGAAGAACGGATTGGACTGACCAGGCACAGAGACTTCAGGAAGGAAGACACGCAGATGTGGCGGTGGAGCCAAACCGACTCCCACGCTAGGGTATTGAAGACGCGCCTTGTGGCAGTCTGCATGCACTGGCTCTCCATAGCAGGGCGGGAGTCTGGAAGAGGATGGAGAGGTGATTGAGCTGAGGAGACACGGGATTTTCCAACAACAGGATGAACAGCTATGACGGCTCGGCGACACCAACGCCTAGGCTAGGGTGTTGAAGATGCGACTTTTGACAGTCAGCATGCACTGACTTTCCATAGCAGTGCGGGAGTGGGATACATGAGGAAGAGCAGATATCATTAATGAGGCACAGAGACATCTGACGGACGACGCGGAGCTGTGGCGGTTGAGCCAAACCGACTCACAATCTAGAGTGTTGATGATGCGCCTTGTGAAAGCCTGCATGCACTGGCTTTCCACAGCAGTGCGTGAGTCTAGCAGAGGAGCGGATGGAGAGGTCGTTGGACCGACAAGAAACAGGGATTTCACGCAAGAGGATGCACAGCTCGGACGGCTCGGCGACGCCACTGCCTAGGCTAGGGTGTTGAGGATGCGGCTTTTGAGAGTCAGCATGCACTGGCTTTCCAGAGCAGTGCGGGAGGCTGATATGTGAGGAAGAGCAGAGTGGGCTGATGAGACACATGACTGCAGGAGGGAGGAGACGCAGCTGTGGCGGTTGAGGTACACCTAATCCTAGGCTGGGGTGTTGAAGATGTGCCTTGTAATAGTGTGCGTGCACTGAAGTGAAGGCCCTGACAAAGGGAGCAGAGCGGCCTGGACGGATGGCACACATCACCGTGTTTTACGAAGCAGAAGTACTATGTCAGGCTAGATGATACGCAGGATTAAAACAACGATTACGCCATGGCGATGAAGATACTGCTTTGAAGGGGTTGGGGTGAGTGACGCGATGCAGGTTGGAGTAGAGGGGCGACGCGATAGAAGTCGGCGGAAGCTGCTGTTCATAGCAGCCGGGGAGTTGTGTTACACAGCAATTGGGGGGGGCCGCTTTCCATAGCGGTCGGGGGGGCTGTTTTTAAGAGCAGCCGGGGAAGGTGTCGGGATTCCACCGAAGTCAGGAGCGCTGCAAACAGGGGCAGGCAAATGACGGCTGGATTCGGGCAGAGGATGAAGGGCCGATTTGACTGATGGTGCACAAGTACTGTTTGGTGAAGCGGGAGTATTACGTAAGGCTAGATGATGCACAGGTTTAGCGGACGGATCACATCAACGCTTACGATACGGCGTTGAAGATGCTGCTTTGAAGGGTTGGGGTGGGTGACGTGATGCAGAGTCGAGTAGAGGGGCGACGCGATAGAAGTCGGCGGAAGCTGCTGTTCATAGCAGCCGGGGAACTGTTTTGCAAAGCAGTCGGGGGGGGCCGTTTTCCAAAGCGGTCGGGGGGGCTGTTTTTAAGAGCAGCCGGGGAAGGAGTCTGCATTCCACGGAAGTCAGGAGCTCTGCAAGCAGGGTCAAGCAAATGACTAGATTCTAGCGGAGGATGAAGAGCCGCTTGGACTGAAGCAGCACAAGGCCCAGCATGTGCTACAAGATTCGTATTTGAAGAAGGAGGCTGAGCAGATGGGATACAAAGATCGCGCCAACGTCAAGCATACACAGTCAATTTGACGTCGAACATGCGACTTTCTCATGTGGCATGCACAGGCTGTGTTCACAACGACGCGAGGGATTACTCTGTACAACAGTCAAGGGTTTGCTTGCCGCAGTAGCAGGGCGGTGTTGTTTAAAACAGCCGAAAGAGCAAGGGGGGGCAACCATGCGGATCATCACGCCAAAGCCAAGGGTGCATTGAATTTTGACATTGACACGGAGGCTGGAGGCGAGGCTAGAGGCGAGGCTGGAAGCGAGGCTAGAGGCGAGGCTGGAGGCGAGGGTGGAGGCGCGCACAAGAGGGCCGGGACCCACGAGTGGAGGACAGTGAAGCTAGCTGGCATCAAGTCCCACGGCTAGATGTACCAAAATTCATGATGCACGCCTGGCGAGGGTGGCGAAGGAGAAGCATCATGGAGATGCCAGTATAGAGTTTTACAGATAGCGGAGAGCTGCTTTGCCGACGGCCGGAACACGGCAGTGACCGGGAAGGGGTCCTCGAGTTAGATGGGTTGTTGCTCTGATGGGTTAATGCGCAAGAGGCCAAGATGAGCCATGATGCAGATGTTGAGTTTGTGAGGAGATCGAAGCGGTGTATACTGCGAAATGCCTGGATGAGCGGTCGAGGTCAGGAGTAGCTGCTGCAAGTTTCCCAGGAGATTTTGCACGAGATAGAAGCGAGGCGCATGAAGGACTGATATGACGAAGGCTCAGGCGGTATATTGATATGACAGGAGCTTCGCTTAGTTAAGGCGTTGCCGGTGATGTCAGTGACAGACCCTGCAGTCGGGGCGAACACGCACAACAGAATAGCCGAGGATGATGGATGTTCGCTAACAAGCGCATCACTGTGAAATCGATGACCCGATGGAATTCGGGCGTGATGTGGCACAAGTATGCTGGGAAACAGATGCCAGCGGAGTTCAAGTGGCCGTAGGCGGCATGACATGCGCTGGACGCGTTCGATCTCCCTCCTGTACATTCTGCGTAGGTCTCAGCGGTTCTAGGCAGTAGTGGAGCTCCTCAAGGGGTGGAGCCTCTGGGCTCCACGTGCCTCCGGGCACCGGTGTTTACTCAACACCGCCGTCGTATGACCATAAATTACTATTATCAGTATTACCAATCGTATGGGTGGACAGATCTCAATCAGATGTCTCACTTGTAAGGCACAGATTACTATATACTGTGCGTGCCCTGCAATAGAGATGTACAACCAGGGTTCAGTGCACGTGGGATCCAGTTAACTGTGTGGCTACATCTTGTGTAACACAAACACTGACCACATGACAGGCACCTGGGTCACGTTCATGTGGCCAGCCACTGCTGCTGTTGTTGCTGTTGTTGCTGTTGTTGCTGTTGTTGTGCTCAGTGTTGTTGTTGCTGTTGTTGCTGTTGTTGTGCTCAGTGTTGTTGTTGCTGTTGTTTGTAGCCTGTGGCAGATCAAGATTGCACCACATGTGCAGTGGAGGCACAGTTGCTTGTGCACATATCATACATACATATGTCGATGGCTCGTTGTGTGTGTGAGGAAGAAGCCCTGGCTGCGGTTGAGACGGACCTGCAAGAAAGAGATGCTGCACTAGGATTGATGGCAGATCTCTGTGAGGTGTTCCTGACGTTTGGTGATGGTGTGGTGGTGGCCCTTGGCCGCCTCCTCAGCCATGTGTGTGTGTTGGCTTGAGTACTCTCTAGTTGTATTGGCTTCAAGTTGGTGCACTGGATCAGGATTGGGGCCCCTCGATGTAAGAGTACATATGTACGTATGTCGATGTAAGAGTACATATATGTCGGTTTGTTGACATTGGTTCTTGACATTGGTTCTTGACATTGGTTCTTGACATTGGTTCTTGACATTGTTGAAATTGGTTCTTGACATTTGTTCAAGTTGACAGCAGAGTGTCGGGAGGATGTTCGATTCAGGTAGTAGGTGAAGCTGCATGCAAGGCATTATGCAGTAGTGATGATCTGTTCTGATACAGCATGAATGACCACGAGTTACAGTCTTCCCTGACACTGCTGGTGCCTTGCAAGGCCCCAATCTATCACAGTGTCACACAATTGTTGCCTTGCCGCCAGATTCGGACATACACCATATGCCAACCTCGGTTGGCCACTACATGCAAAGCTTTGGCCTTCATGTACCAAGAATTGACTGTGCTGATGCAACACATCCCCATGCATGTACCCCACAATGCGCGACTTACTGTACCACATGCAGCATGGCAAGGCTGGACCAAATGTCTACGTCTGCACATCACCAATGTCCAAGCATGCAATCCTCCCAAAATCAAATGGTTCCAAAAATAATGTGGAATACAGAACACCAGACAGCACCCAGCTGGAAGCACCGCACAGCTCTGCCTGCATCAGTACCATGCATTGTACACATGCATGTGCACGCCCACCACCACCGCCTCCATGTCCACCATGGCAGTCTCGCCGCTCATGCGCTCCCAGAGCTCTGATGACCTCCTGTAGGCTCACTGCCAGTCGGGGCACCAGCTGTACACTACTGGAACCTTGCTCCACACATGGGGGGGGGGGTGCCAGCTGTATACTGCGCAGGCCCCGACGCCATGATCAAGCGTGCTACAACCTGCTACAGTTGAGCACTACAACCTGCCACAGTTGAGCACTACAACCTGCCGCAGTTGAGCAGAGTCTAGCCAATGAGCACACAAGTGCCGCCGATAGACGTGCTCGCGCCACAGCCGCCTCCAGGCTGAGCCGTGCACGTGCCGCCCTCACACGCGCCGCTGATGCACACGCTCACCGACACCCCCGGGAAGGAGGTGCTGCAGCAGCCCTCGCCAATGGAGCCGCAGCCGCCCGTGCAGGAGCATAAAGTGCCGTTATGGTCATACGACGGCGGTGTTGAGTAAACACCGGTGCCCGGAGGCACGTGGAGCCCAGAGGCTCCACCCTGTCGGAGCCCACTACTGCCTAGAACCGCTGAGAGAGAGGCCATGGGCCGTGTGGGGGGTCACAGGAAGAACGCTCCAGCTCCAGCAGCCTCTGCGCGGAGAAGCCTCATGGAGCAATTGAAATCCTCTGGATCATCTACACCTGCACAACAGAATGGGCCCGGGCGGGCGGGATCTTAGCTGAAAGCTGCGAAGCACTAGCAACGAACACCCACTCTGCGTGGCGAGCTGCTGCTCGCACCAGCCTAAAAACATCCAATCTCTGCACAGCCTCCGGTCCGCAGCAGTGCTGCAGACCCCTGTAGACACCGAAGGCCAGAGTCCTTCGGTCCACCGTCGCCACTCCCACCATAAGTGCGATTACATTCCACGTAATCCACCGCGCATGTGCAGGTTAGATCAACGGCTGGCGGAGTCTCGGGCACTGGAGCCGGTACCCCTGGCGTCGGTACCACCGGCGTCGGTACCACCGGCGTCGGGCCTCCGTACATGCCAGGTGTTGTGGGCCCGGGGCTGTCAACAGGGGGAGGGGTGGCCGGAGTGGGGGTGGGAGTGGGGGCGGGAGTAGGGGTGGGAGTGGGGGTGGGGGTGGGGGTAAAAGGGATCCCGGAGTTGATGTCCGTGACACAGAACCCTGAGAAGTCGCGCAGGCCGGGGGCACAGGAAGGGGACGTCTCGCATGCCGGCTGGAGGCGGCCGCCGCACGTTTGGCAGCGGTTGAAGCGGTCGCGGCAGACAAGGGTGGCATCGTTGCAGGCGCCGCCGGGGCAGCACGCCTGGTTGTTGCCGCCACAGCTGCCGTCGTCGCCGCCGCCGATGATCACCTCACCTTGCAGCAGCTGCCGGCGGATGGAGTCGGTGCCGGTGCCGGCGCCGATGGCGGCGCTAGCGGCGGGTGTGCTATGTACGGCTAGCGCAGGGGCACGGCCGGAGGGGTCGGCGGTGGCTGGCGTGGCCGCCCCGATCACTGCCGCGGCGCATGCGGCGAGGCTGAGGATGCTGCGGATCATCTTGGCCAAGGAGGTTGGTGTTGAAGGATGAGTAGCAGAGTGTTGAGAGGTGCTCACCTGCATGCATATGTTCCAGTGGTGGGGCAAGGGTGCTGCTACTGCCTTCTGAGTGACAAGGTTAGAGATGTGCGCTTTGGAGGGTGGTCAAACATGCATATGGGTGCCTTTTCATTTCCGCACTGCCACTGCCTGTTCTTTCTCGCACCAGGTGCAGGCACAGCTACATGCATATGCAACATCTAAGGAATATTCCATAGATATGTTTGATGCATGCACTGCATGTTATGCACGGACAAACTTCACACCACTACTCATCATGGGTGCAAACTTTCTCACCATTCACTGCAAGGCATTCATCCGAGAGTCTGCAGAGCTCAGGTGGCACTTGCAGCCATGGCATCCCCTCATGGCACAGGAGCAGCGTTGGATCAACTTGAAGCGCAAGTGCTGCTTGGCTTCGGACGTCGCATGGCAGCACTAGCTAGCAGCACAAATGAGTCGGACGTCACATGGCAGCACGCGTACGGGCAGCACTAGTGGCGTCGGACGTCGCATGGCAGCAACAGCAATACTAGTGGCGTCGGATATCTCATGGCAGCAGTTGCGGAGACTTTGTCGTGATATTGGGGCGTCTCATCATGTTGGGAACCTTCGTCGTGCACAAGAGCTCCTCAGAAAGGTCAGCTGGCGTCTGATATATAATAGAATCCTGATAGAATGGCCGTTGGCGAGGCCATGTGCATAGCTGCCAGCGCAGCTGGCGAGTTCGTGGGTCAATGCCACCGGCCGCACCGATGGCGCAAACACTTCAAATTACCCATGGCCAACTACAACTTCTAGGATACATTTGACCACGCTAGCACAACATTTTCCCGGTCACATCGCTGGCGCGATGCTTCAGAATGCTCACAAGGGCCCAATTGCAACAGAAAATAGCAAGCTTGACATGCGCCAGACGAGCTGATCATCGCCAACGTCGTGGAGATCCGGAAAGCATCGGAATCAAGTTGCATACCACCCAATTCAGATGGTGCAAGTTGCACTAGTACGAAAGATTGCGTACGAGACTGCAGGGACGGACGGCAAAGCTTAAGCCTTCGAGCTTCAAAGCACACGTACGCGTTGGCGGAAACATCGCATCAGGTATTCGACGTTCACATGCTTCGCCGCCGAAGCGCTAGCCGTGCGATAGGCAAAGTCAACCTCGGCAATGCTGCGGACCGGATGCCCATCTACACCCAGCCACTTGACCGTAGCGCTGTTGTAGTTAGATAACGAAGGGACTCAGCTACATGCGCCTTGGTGGTGGAGCATGGTTGGGTTCGCATGCAGGCCAGTCCAGCAGCGTACCTACAGACGCTCGAATGCACGGCACGGGTTCCCGGAGGGTGATCAATATCGAGTCGAGCCAGATCCACAAGGCAAGAAATCTGTGCGGCGGAAGTCTGTGCAAAACTTGGTCTCAAACGTGCAATGGTGTTGCTAAACCTGCATGGTGTGAATACGTATTGGGCACCGTTGGCACCCCACACTGGTTGCTGCGTGAATTCTCCACATGCTGCCCGCCGAGCTCGAGATATCCGGGGTACGCGAGAGCAGGCCGCGGCCGTTTGTGGTCAGCGGCCGCATGCATCATACGCATGATGATCAGTCAGTTGGAATGTTGTTCGTTGGAGGGTGCCAGAGCCGCATGATGCACGACCGCGATGGCCGCACGCGATCGATGTTCACTGCCACTGGGATTGTGGGACGCATGCGATGGAATTCCATCGCGTTCGAACGCGAAGGTAGCGCTCTTCGTGGGCCAGCATAAACATGTGTCCAGCTGCAGACAAACACGGCTCGTGTGCGCACTGACCTCTGGGAGCAGTTGATTCTTACTGCGTCATCGTATACACAGCTGGCCCGACGAGATGTCGTATACGTAGTCATAGCGCCTCCCATGGGGCCGCCAGTCAAATCAGGCACGTCGACGTCGGCATGCGCATACGCGTGGTGAGGGCCCGGGCGTACGACGCGTGCACGCCAGCCAGTGTCGCATTGGGAAAATTACTTTGTCTTGTCATGAGTCGAGCCAGCTCATGGCCTGTGCTCGAAGGGTCTGTCTGGCGCGACGCCTCGAGGGTGAGCTCAGCCTCGAGCTCGCCACATATGCAACCATGCGATATCAAATTTGTGTGTAAACAAGGCAAATTCAACTCTGACCCGCGCATTCCACAGATTCGAGCATGAGCTCCTCGCAGCCTTGCCAGAGCACACCGCTGCGAGGTGCCGGGAAGATGTGTAGCTACTATAGTGTCCTTCGTCATTGTGCCTGTGCCCGTGCACGGCGCAACAGTGTGAGGTTTGGGTATCAGACGTTTCGAGCTCCCTGGCCCTCTGGCCATTTGCCAGGGTTAGGGTCCAGTGCGTGACAGGCAAACGCCTATTGGCCAGGGGGCCTGCCAGACTGCAGCATAATGTAAGATAAGGTGAGACATTTCAGGGATGCCAGAGGGACACATCATCTGGATATCACTGGCAGTGTGGATATGAATACTGCTGTCATCTGGTATGAATACTGTTGTCATCAGATCTACTAGTAGAGGACATGGACACATGAGCATGAAGCAATTGCAAATAGAGCATGATCATGATGACACAGGCGAACATTGAACCTTGACAGTAGCTGCAGTAAAGTGAAGTGGGGCCAGCAGTCATGGTCTAGTACTCACCCTTCCCCTGCTGTGTGTGACAATGTGATCTAGGACCCCTGCTGTGTGTGGCATGGGGCATGTCGCCCATCTCAAAACCAACAGCACAGCTGCACGGCAGTCACACAGCCTGTGTCCTGAGGCAGACACCAGAGTACCAGCACCAGGGTGTGACAACCACACCAGCCACCAGGGCGTGAAGAAATTTAAAGGAAGATTGCGTCCCGCAGGAAGATTGCGTCACGGTGGTGGGGCATAGTGGGGCCGCGGCAGTGGGCATGGGCGTGGGTGGGCGTGGGCGTGGGCGTGGGAGTTATAGGGTGGGGCTGGTTGCAGTGGTGGTGGTGCTGGTGTGAGAGTGGTGGCGGCAGGGCCTGGCTTTGGCGCTGGTGAGCGCGTTTGTCGTTTGTTGTTGTGTGGGTGTGCGGTCGTGTTGTTTGTGTTGTTTGTGTTGGTTGTGTTGGTTCGTTGTGGGTTCGTTGTGGCTTTGTGCCTGTGCGTGTTGTTGCTGCCTGGTTGCGAGGTCTTGGTCATCATGATGTGCTTGCCTCCTGTTGCCCTCACCGCCGGGCGCCTGCGTTGGTCGACCAACGCACAGGGAGAGCGCTCGAGACGTCTCCCTGTAATACAGCAGTGTGGCAACAACCACAATATTGATTTATCGTAGTAGCTGCCACGTGCACTAGCTATGTCACCAGGTCAACTATGTCACCAGGTCAACTATATAGTTGACCTGGTGACATATATCATGATGTCACGCACTTCTACCCACAGACTGCTCCAGCATCAGTAGCCACCCACGGACTGCCCCACAGGTGAACTGCCCCACGTGGTCACCAGCCTGAGTGTAACCCGGGCCCGCACACCCCACCCTTGCGCCTGCACAGGCCGACTAGACTGCGTAACCTGGGGCCGCACCAGGAGCGACCAAAGGAGCAGGACACCGGGACTGCGAGCCCATTGCAGGTACAAGCGTGATGGCTGATCATGCATATGACCCCATTCCGGTCTACCCCCCTCTCCTATCTCCTATGGACTCTTTCTGGCGTCACCCTTTGTGCCCTTTGGCCACGGGTCATACCTCACCGTATGGGGTGCTGTGTCAAGTGGGCGTGGCGTCATCCCCCCCGTTTGTTTTACCAACCTATACTGAGTCCTTGGACCTTTGCGTACTACAGGCCTTCCACATGCGCTCCAAATGACCTGTGGCCACTACACCACGCACATCAGTAAGACGTACGATGGCGAGTTGTGCGCAGCCGCTCCTCGGCTGTGGCTGTATTGTCAGATCTTTTCAGTGCTCGCTTCAGCCAGGCATTGAAAACGCTAGGTGGTTAGCGCATAACGTCTCTGTAACCACACACACACACACACATACAAGCCTTTCCTAAGTCTGGAAAAGGCAGCCGTGGCGGGCGGACGTCCACCCGGTTGCTGAGTTGTGAGGTAGTGCGTCGGATGTGCCACTGGCATGACTAGCGCATGACAACACTCTGTAACCACACACACACGGCAGTGGTCCCTGCCACTTGGTGCCTGTGAGTGGCATGTACATAGACTGCGCGGTGTTGCATGCGCTTGCTTCGTGCGTTGTGTGTGTGTGCTGCTGTTTCTTTTCCAGGTGTATGATCGGGTGCGGACAGTGACCGTGACCGTGACACTGCTGCCAGCAGCGGTTGTGACCACTTGTTTGTTTTGTTTGTTTTGCTTGTTTTGTTTTGCTTGTTTTGTTCCCTGCTTTGTTCTATTGGCCGCTGCTGAGGCCTTGCTATATCACAGTGTAACACAGTCGGACGAGTTGCCGGGAGAGCTCTAAGGAGGCGGGAGAGGGGGCATAGGAGAGGGGGGTAGGACGAGTTGATAGGACAGCGGGGTAAGCTGGAGTAGGGCCCTACTAGGCCCCATAGTATAGGGTCAGCTGCCACCCAAGCCAGAGGACTGGACCACAGCACATGTACATGCTGTGCTTGTGCGTGTCATTGTATACTAAACTACCACCAATTGCAGACAACGTTTGCCATGCAGTGCACAAGTGCAGCCAAGTGTTGGATTCGTCACCCGTGCAGAGGAGGGTTATACCTGATAATGTTAGAACTGCAACCTTGTCTGATTGCATCCATATGGTGTCTGTTGCTTGCATGCTAACTTATGATTGCCTCCAAACCCACCCCAGGACCCTCCTGTCAGTGATTTGAAAACAGCCTGTGCCATGCATCAGAGGCCCTAATTATAAGGATGTGCACAGGCACAGACGTGTTGGTTCGCTACGCAAGTATAGAAGTCTGCAGTCCATGAGCGCCAGCTTGTATCCACCCGAATTCATGCAATGCTTTTGGGCACCGCATACTCATCTGCAGCTTTGTGTGCGTGAATGTTCGACTGGACTGCGGGAAGGCTTGCCGAGCAGATTAATATTCGCAGCACCGATGTCCCGTACGCGTAACCCCATGGCCATGGGGCCCCATATATTGCCATATACGATGGCATAAACGACATCGCGTCGTAAGATGTCACCCATGTGTCTTGCCGATACGTTTGTCCTACGGCATGGGGTTACTGGCCATGGACACCGGTGCACCGGTGTTCCGAATCGGCCAGTCAACCCTTCCCGTAGCCGAGTCGAACATTCACATGTGTGCACGCAAACACGCAAACACACGTACAGAGGCGCGCTCTATCTCTGCGACGACATCGATGTGCTATCATGGGCATATCGCGATCGTCAAGTAGAACCGGTTGCTGACCGCATGCGTATGTACGTCTAGAAGCTCGCACATGCCGCGCTGGCCATGGGGCGCCCGCTGGAATTCCGCGGAACTCGACGGAACACTGCGTTCACGTTGCGTGCCATGCGTGCCAATTGGCCAATTGCGGCCGCGCCTGCCACTACGCTGCATCACGCTGCCGCCACCCCACGTGCCAGCTTGATCTTGCTCAGTGCGTTCCATTGTGCGTGCCCGCAGTGTGCTTGCAACGAACGCAAGGAAGTGGCTTGAGCAGCATGCTGCGCACCCCGTGCCGGCCGCATCGTCTGATCGAACTGCCCATGTGTCACACTGTGTTGGATCAACTTGGATCAACTCGGTGCACGTGCTCTTCTAGGGGCCGCATTTACAAGCTCCGGCCAAGATCCAACTCTTGAAAAAATAAACTAGTCTGCAAAACCACAGAGCCTCTTTGTCTTGGCATGCAGAATTCTTCGAAGGGCGTTGGGAGGAGGTCCGCAAAGTCTGCGACACGATGGTGCACAAGTATGTGTTCGGACTCACTAGCTATAGCTATAGGACTTGGGATATTCCAAGCACAAGCAAGCCCAGGCGCCCGGGGTACACGCATCGGCCGACGCTGCAGCTGCAGCGCTAGCGACACATGTAGCTGGAATGACAAGACTGCAGCTGAGCGTGGCTATAATTTGGAGAAGCAGTGACATGGGGGGCGCCAAGAAACATCACTCCCCAAGCCCGCTTCCAGCAGAGTTTTACATTACGTGCAGATCTGTGTACACGTCGTGACTGTGAGCATGGCCAGTCCATACTATAGGCAGTACCACCTGTAGGTATACGCGCGATCCTCCCACGTTGATCAGCTGCAGCCACATGCACATGCCGTCATGCATGCAACGTCATCAGACTGGGTGCGCGCGCGTCTGGCCAGCTCATGATCACTGATGGCATACTGCAGTGAGCCGCAGAGTACCATTGTGCGTTGCATGCTGGGGAGCTAAGTGATCTCCGCGCAGCACAAGCGTGAGCCGACGTCTGTCCTTGTGCATGTCGGATCTGCTGCAGAGCCGCTGTTAGAGTTGGCCCGATTGGTTTTTTTGAATTCTTCGAAGCCCATGCATGAGGGTATACGTAACAGCCACTCGTTAACGCTCGATGCTCGACGCAGTCTTACTGTTCTTCACCAGGCCTCGTCGCGTTCACTCGTCAGCTTCTAGGCGGTACGCAGTTTCGGCAAGGGCAGCAGCAGCCACATGCCGCGACATGTGGCATGCGCACCGTGACGTGCATGCCTACGAAGCTATACCGAACTGCATTGCCGTGTTTACCATCGACTGGTGCATGCGCCGTGTGTAACACCGCGTGGCATTCGCGCAAGTAAGAGAAGTTAACAGAAAAGAGTAAACAGGAACTCAACGACCGTACGAGCTCCTCGCGGTTTGATGAGAGATGCTGCACGCCCGGCCACGCAGATGTACATGTAACCGTTTGAGCAAGGGACACAAATCCTCCGTCTGCATGAAGCTCAGCACCGTTATACCCCGACCGATTCATAGTAAATATAATTATAGCGGTCCAACTCTCGCGCGCGTGTTCCTAATTGTAACACATCAGATTCACGAACTAGATGAGACTCGAGCTCGGAAAGATATAGCGATATCGATCCATGCCATGCCTGATCAAGACCTGCGCGCTTGGCGCCTTGTGCGCGGCCACGGTCGCCGCTGCACAGGACGATGTCTTCTCTATGATGCATGCAACGTATAATGCTCATCTAGCATCTCAGGACGTCGTTGCCGACAAGTGGGCGGTTGGCGCGCCGGAGCTGACCACTCTGGCCTGCGCTTTACCGTCCCACGCTGGCCATGTCACCAAGAACGCGGACATCTGGCAGACACCGTTCCTATTTCCACCGTCGGCGATAATGCGGAAGGCTGCGAATCTCGGCATGCCTATTTACGCAGGCTGTCAGGTGAGCTCTGAGCAAGCAGATCCGTTCCTGCAGGTTCCAATTGCAACGTGTCAGGGGGTTCGGCTACAGGTGTCCACTTTGGCAGTACCTTCAGCTTACATCACTCAAACTTCTCGGCGGTCATAGACACTGTAACAGAGACACTGTCAGCCATGCAGGTAGAATCACCGCAATGCACCAACTGCATGTACCCCCGCGGGCTACCTGCCATCACAAGCGTAAACGACTTTAAGAAGAATCTCCTGTCAATGCACATGCTCAATGGAAAGCAGCGGACAGTGAATGCAGTGGATGCTGACATCAGTTGTCCATATGCATGGGCATCCCTGTACACTTCGCAAGTACTGTGCAGGTGTATGCCAGTGACGAGTGGCGCTTCATCTACGTGCGAAACCCCAAGTCATCGTCCACGGCGCTGCTCACGGCAATCACCGAGCAGCTGTGCGGAGGGGAGTGCACGACGGCGCAGCTGATGCTGCGGGCGTCGAAGGAGATTCTGGCGCCCAAATGGGAGGCCTACTTTGTGTTCACCGTCGTGCGCAACCCGTGGACGCGCGCCCTCAGCGCCTACACCATGTTCAACAGCCACTTCCTCTTCAGGTGCGGCTCACCACGCGCATGCGTGCCGCCAGCACCACCGCTGTGGCATATCACTGAACCGAGAACCAATTTCCTTGCATGTGCCCCACACCCATATATACTACAGTATGCATGTGGGGGGGCTTTGACACCTCGCATGCACGCCCCCCTTCTTCTCCACTTCCCCCCCCCCCCGTAAGCGTGACGCATGAGCGCTGTGCAACCAGCGCCTTGAACAAATCAAATCTAGGTCCAGCGAAGCAGCCCGGTTGGTGCTGAACGGACATGTGATCTAGGAACTGCGTCTGGCAACGTGCTAAGGGAGATGCCGACGGTGCTGACCAGTAATCGTAGCTGACAAATGTACGGGCCCGGAGCATCACACGCGCACACGCTACGCCATGCATGCATCGTGTGCAGTAGGGGTCGGCCGTACTTAGCATGCTGGGTGTGCTGCATGCAGAGACCCGCTTAGCGCGGACGCGCTGCCGACAGAGCATTGCGGGGTGCCGTTCGAGGCGTTCTCGGGGGACGCGTACCGGCTGCGGCAGGTTTGCGAGGCGGAGGCGTGCTGCGCCTACGTCGGCGGCAATCGCACGCCGGGCTTCGTTGACATCCACATCGCCGACCAGGCCCACTGCGCCTTCCTGCCGAGCGGCGAGCCGTTCGTGGACTACATCGGCGCGAGCGAGAATCTGGAGGCGTCGTGGCGGGACATCGTGGCGGCGGTCAACGAGCGCGCGGGCACAACATTTGAAGCGCTTGACCCAGAAAATCCAAACGGCAACGGCGGGGAGCAGTCGGGGGGCGTGGCGCACACGTGCACGAGCGAGAAGGTGCTGCAGCACTACGGCGCGGAGCAAGTGCGTGGCGTGGCCATGCACTACGCGATGGACGTCGTGCGCTTTGGCTACATGTGAGCACATGTGCTATGCATGGCTCCTGCTGACGCAGCAGAGCTCCAAGGAAAGTTATGCGGAGACCGGCGCAAGAGCCTGACAGCGTGCAAGAACAAGAACAAGGCACTTGCAAGAACAAGCAAGCAAGCAACTGAACCCCAGCTCCATGGAGAGTGATGGGGGAGTGTAGATTGGGGGTTTGTTGTTCGGGCTGGGGGGGGGGGGGGGGGGGGTGGGTGCGGGGGGGGTGTTGTTGGGGTGGAAGCATGATTGCAGCATGGACGTGTACGTCGCTGCAAAGTCTCAGACAGGCTGGTCTGTGCATATGGGCGTCTATTGGAGGGCATTAGACGACGGAAAACATAAAATTCTTAGCACTTACAACTGCATGCGCGGCGGTGTGAGTCCATTACAATTGCGTAGTAGCGCTCATCTTCAGCAACAGTGCTGGTAGGCTGCATGGCCAGGGATCCCAGATCCTGAGATCGGGTGGCCACTCGGGGCGTTCAAGTCATGCGCAACACCCCGAGCGGCCACCTCCTCTCCATGCACTCGATGATCCGCTCCGGCCCCATCTCCCACATTCGCTGAGCAAGCCCATATTTTTTTGTTGGGTGTAGTGACCAGATCTGGATCCGAACTCAAAACTCCTGCGGACGAAAGCTGATTGCAAATGCCATCCAGCATGTGGCACGCACGACCACGGCCATAGCACGTCGCCGGCAGGCTTTCGCATTTGCCGGCCTGTGTCGTGGCCAGGTACCGCTGCCTTTGTGCTGACATCATGATGGCCTGTTCATGTGCGTCTTCAAGTTCCGTGGAGCAATATGGTGCCATGGCGTGACACAGGCCTCCGGAGGCGTCACAATGCATATGGCCCGAGCACGACTCAAAGCCGCACTGCGAGACACCAGAAGATTAATTAGTCTGCCTCGAGGCAGTGGGCGTCAACGGCCAGAACAGCGTCTCTGGTTTGATCATCCTTGTGTCTTCCAGTGGTTTGACAGGTAGAACCGGCTTGCTCAGCGAATGTGGGAGATGGGGCCGGCACCGTTCAAGCCGACCATGTAGGGCGATCTGGTCAGCCATCAGTGCGCTTCAGGCCAGACCCCAAACCAGTGGCACGCAGATGGCGCACACAGCGCACACTGTTGAGCCGATGCAGCCATCGGGCACATAGCCCGTCAAAGGTAAGTTAAGACAACCAAAGCGCATGGCAGACCAAACTATAACCCCCATTTAAAAAAACAAAAAAACAAAAAAATCGAATGGGTATCACGCCAAACCCAAACGGGCATCGGCCACAGCGCCCCTGCGGACAGGGGCGGAAGAACGGTCAACACACGCAAACTCAAGCAATGCGCACAAATCAGACGACCATACGCGCAGCCGGGCCCAACGCGGGAGCGACACAGGCGGCACAGCAACGGGCTCAGACGCGCACAGGGCAGAAACCCGGGAAGCCGTGCCAGCCAGGAAAGCGGCCACAAGGCGACAGCAGAGGCCACGAGTGGGCTGGGAGACACACGATTTATAGTGGTGGGTGGTCACAGCACAATGGCATGCACTTCACATTCCCACAGATCTAGACATCGCTCAGCAGCAGCTGAAGGCTCTCCCACAGCGCTCCTTTCATAGCCATTGCTGCTGGTTGCATATATATAGCCCGCGCCAGGAGCCCAGGGGGATAGCTAGGCCATGGGTGGCCTATGCGCGATGGCACGTCAGCCCTGGCAGCCCGTCAGTGGTGACCTAGTCCTGCAGAAGCGCCCTCCCGAGACATGGGCATCTGTGCGACTGCCGGCAGCACCGGCTGGGGGCTGTAATGTACACGTCTGTACGCCTGTACATGTGGCCTTTCCACTGCGCAGCCGGGTTGCCGTTCGGGCGGTCCTGCCTCGCCAAACTGTCCCGTCAGACCTTCTGTAGGCGGCCGGTGGCCGCTGCGCCGCGCTGGGGTCTGCAGATGCGGCGGCGCTGTTTGCGTCCGGGTCTGGGTGTGCTCACCCGCCTCTGCTTCCCAGCGCTCGGCCGTGGCCTGCCGCGCGCGGGTTGTGGCTATAGGGATTCGGGTGCCCGGCAAGTCCTCGTTGCATCTGATGGGGGCCCGGCTGCTCTCCTGGGGCCGGTGTTCCCTGCGCCGGGGCCCCCGGGGGCGTTTGCCCCTGGGCACGCATTGGGGATGCTCCGAGTCGAACCAGCATGCGAGTCCCCAGCTGCAGGTGGGGGTGTACACATGTGAGGGTCCTAGATGCAGCAGTGGCTGTGGCGCGCGGCTACGCGCCCGTCTGGCCTGCTGTGGCCGGGCGCAGTGGGCCCGTTGAATGCTGCTGGTGTTTGACGTGTGCGTGGACTGCGCGATGCTGCACGCTGCTGTGCTCGTTTCCTGTGTTGTTTGTGTGTGTGTGTGTGTGTTTGATTTCGTGCCGGCGGTGGTCCGTTGTAGCGTTTGCTCGTGCGCAGAGTGGCCATGGGCCGGGGACTTATGTGCTGCTGATAACAGCTGGCAACACAGTGGCCTTAGGTCTGAGCGGCCTTGAGACTTGTGATGCTTGTCTGTTTGCCTGTTGATTGCTCTGTGCCTCGGCGCTGTTGGGTCCTAGATCTATCACAGTGTAACGCACATGTGTGTTACACTGTGATAAATCCAGGACTCAGCAGCGCCGAGGCAACACAGCAACCAACAGGCAAACAACCAAACTACAAGCCCTATATATGGAGAGGCCACTCGCTGCACAAGCAAATGCTAGAACGCACATGTGTGCAGTGGTGGTGGCACCAGAGGCCGTGTGCACCGCGTGGAAGGGCGGCTGGCTGGGTGTGGCCGTGGCTGTGTGCTGACTCAGCTATGTACTGCTGATGGGTGGTGGTACACGTGGTGGTTGGGGGGGAGTGAGTGTCATGGGCTGTCATGGGCGTCAGTGTGGTGGTGGTGGTGGGTTTCAGTGTATGCTCAGTGTACACATGTGGTGGTGGTGGGTTTGGTGGTGGTGCGGTTTGGGTGGGTGGGTGCAGTTGTCTCCAAGCTCGCTACGAGTTGCAAAGGTTCTGTGGCCAGGTTCTGTGGCCAGGTTCTGTGGCCGATGCCAGTCCGATGCCGGTCCAGGTTTGACATAATGTTGTGTTTGTGCGCGGGTGACAGTGCATTGTATTTGATGGGGTTTGGTGTGTTGCTGCTGGCTGCCTGTTGCAGCTGAATTGAATTGCTTGCTCGACTGGCTGTCTGTTGGGGTTTGCCTGTCTGTTGGGGTTCGGTTCAACTGAGTTGCTTGCTTGCTTGTTGTTGCCCATGCTGTTGGCCTCCGGATTGGGCTCCGGACTGGGCTCCTGCGGATGAGATCTCTGTTTAAGCACATGTGGCCTAGATTTCCTGGAGATATGTGACTTTGGAATGGTGCACATGGGCCCAGTCTTCGAGAAATTCACTTGTACACTCGGGCATGCACGTTGGTGCCAACAGTGTCACTGCGGCCGGACATTGGCCTTTGGGGTTGTTAATGTCAACAAGGACATGGTTGAGGGTGAAAAGTGTCGCGAGCGTTGTTTGCAGAATTGTGAGGACAGGGATAAGCTCAGCGAGGCGCCGGCTCACGGATCCAACGAGTTGGTTCAGAATGTATAGCAAGGCCTTCAACCCTTACGCCAACACCCCACATAGCCCGACTCCTGGCGCAACTGGGTGCACCTGTTGCATGTATCCGACGTGGGCATCTTGTTACATGAAGAAGGTGTAATGTTTCGATGTGAGACATGGCAAACTTGTGAACCTCCAAGAACCGCATGCGGTTCGGCCGCGTGCAACTGGCCGCGCTGGCAGCCGACTAGGAATCTGCGACGTCGCATGCACCGCTGCCGCACGCGCAAGTTCAAGCAAGCCATCACAGCCCAAGTTCACTGGGTGCCATCGAATCGTTCAGTCACAAGTTGCATTGTGTTCGCAGGCACTGTTTCTTCGAGTTCTCGCCATCACCGTGAACGGCCGTGTTCAATGCGCAAGGATGCATGCAGCTAGCCTAGGTGCCGTACGCGATTCATCAAAGGTATCCTGCCACTTGTCTCAGATCCAGGTCCCTTCTTTCCTTGTCAAATGCTAGATTTTTTGTGTGCCGAGGATTGGTGAGAGGTAGTGCCTGGCACAGCTGCAGGTGAGCACTGATTGATAGCGGGCATCTGCGACCGCGCGATACACGATATCGATCACAACTCTCTATCCCAGGTATGAGCCGACACGGAATCAACGACAGATGTATACGATATGTTTTGCAATTGAGTGCGTTATTAATATTCAGGCACCTGGCCTGCACTACGCGAGCGTTCGAATTCATCACTGATGGCATGATACACGTGCACCAGTCGTGCGTAGACCTGGCATCTGCGTGCATGCTTCGTTGTTGTTAGAAACGGGCCGGGGCCCAGCATGCTTTGCAGGCCTTTGCCGGAACTCAATAGACTCCGTTGCATGCTCTTTGTCGACAGCGTGATGGTGCTCGCTCCTCCTGGATGTGATCCGAGTGAGACAGCGCTGCCTAGAACCGTCTAGAGCCGTCTGAAGCCAATGTTGACTCTATTGTTACTTATATCGACTGGCTCTGTGTTAACATTGATGCAGTTCTGCAGGTGTGGGAGACAGGCTGATTTGGTGTGACTATATAGTCACTCGGTCACATGTGACAGTACAGTGTGATCTCGAGCTCAGCGCAACTGGGACTGCAAGCTTCACAGTCAGCCGTGGCAGCCATGATCATGCTTCAGAAGGCCAGGCACAGCTCCATGCATATGATCAAGAACAGGTATGCCGTTTGCCAAGTGCAACGAGCTGCTCAGGCTGTTGTGCTGTGTGGGCGTGCTGTGTGTTTGCGCATGCTGGCTGTGTGCTGCAGCAAAGCTGTGTGTTCGCGCTGCCGGTTGCCGGCTGCCGGTTTGCTGCCGGTTGCGTGTTTGTGCTGCCAGCTGTGTTCCTTGAGTGCGCAGTTCGCCAATGTGTTACACGGAGATCAACGCAAGCGTCTGGCAGCGAGGGCAACAGCAAGGAAGCACACAGCCAAACCCATGCAAATAGGCAGCAACAAGCAGAAACACGCAGAGGCGCAAAGCCTCAACGAATCGAGATGACCAACCAACACAACCGTGATTGTTTGTTCCTGTTCCTGTGCCACTGGGGCATTGATCTGTCCCAGTGTAACACACAACTGGCTGTCCTGTGCCAGTGCAGGTTGCCATCCACCGTGACGTCATCTACAGCACAGTTGGATTCATTACTTGTGTTACACAGTGATAGATCTAGGACCCACCAGCGCCGAGGCAAACAGGACGGACAAAGATAACCAGAACAGCAAGCAACCACAACAGCACAGATGGATTCGTAACTTGTGTACATGCTGAACACAAGACTGGGCTCTCCCTCTGGGGGAGCTCTGCAGAGCTCTGGTGGCCACAGTGCAATGGGCATGGCCATGCATTCCATGTTCCATGTTCATGACCCGGAGCATCATCAATACATGCATGATCGGCATGAGAGTCATGTGTTTCACAAAAACGAGCTGATGTGTCCCAGCGTGCATGAGCTGAGGTGGAGCTGATTTGTACACCGTGACATCTTGCACCTTGACGAGTTACACCGTAACACACAAACAGAAAGGAGTGGGAGTGGGCAATTGAGCAACTGCCAGTCAGTGAACCCCAACAAGCAGGTAGCAACAAGCAGCAACATGCACAGCTGTGCACAGGTTCTCGTGTGCGTTTGTGTGTTTGTGAGTGTGTTTGTGAGTGTCGCACAGTAATATATCACGATTCGATGTCATATGGTAGCCCATCTGAGATGGCACAAACTGTACATGTGGCCACTTGCCTGGAACATCTCGCAACATGGCTGTTGATTGTGCCATACTAGCACTTGTGCTGTGCAGATAATTATTGTGTGGCACAGTGCTATCTGATGTGGTTGTACGTGTACATGTACCATGGTGCCTGGCAATAGCCTGAGGGTGTGCCAGTGGGGAGGGGCACGATCGACGAGCTCTCATTAATGCCAGAGTCTCATCTACACCTATATCATACATGACTGCATCTACATGACTGCACGCGGGCTGGCACTACCTGGTATGCAATCAGTTGCAATCAGTTGGCCGCCATTGATCACTGCCAGCACTAGCTATCGCCGGTGACACGTGCTGTACACAGACACACACCTCTGCCAGTAACATGTGCTGGCAGCTAGGTGGCTGAGCTCCACATGGCTGGAGCATGGCATGGCATGCTTGTGACGGCAAAGTTACTCAAAGTTACTGTGGAGACGTCAATGTCGACCATGCTTAACCAAGCTTGTGTGAGGCAGACCTCTAGCTAGAGCGCTGCCAGGCTGACATAGTGTCACCGATTACACATAGTGTCACCCATTGTGTGGCGATGGTAGATGGTAATTACGATGGTAGATGCTAATTACGACAGGTAGATTTACGGTGACGTGACGACTCATTTTGCGACAATCATACGCCAAATGTGTGAATTACGAGGTTTTGAAGTGTGAGTTACGAGGTAAAATATTTTATATGGTAGTAATTGCGTAGAAAGTTGAAGACAAGCAAGTTCAAGCCGAGCAACATTATGTTACGATGACGCCGTAATTATGGTTTCTCATAGTAATCGGTGACTCTAGATTCTAACAAGAAGCGTGTGTGCTTACAGGAGCAGCTGGCTGGTGGGCACAGCGGTGGGATGCATGTGCCTGCTCGCGATTGGCGCATATATGAAGTCTTCACACGACGATACGGTCCCGGTCGATGCACTGCACCAGGGTGTGCCCATGTGTGTCAAGTGGGGTGCGTACTTGATGCTCATACGGTCCCGGTCGATGCACTGCACCAGGGTGTGCCCATGTGTGTCAAGTGGGGTGCGTACTTGATGCTCATACGGACGGTGCTCTACCATGCTTCCGCCAAACGTTGTACCCGCATTGCTTCTTTCTCTTGGCTGATGATTCCCAAGTACAGCCTCTTGGTCATCGTCACCGATAACAGCACGTGCCAGTATGATGTTCGGCCAAGTTTCACTATTTAGCAAGCTGGCTCATGTATTCAGCTTGCATGCAAGCAATTGCACCTGGTGGGCTAGAGAGCAATGCATTGCACCCATCCCCAGTACACGTTAAGTGCTGGTGTTTGCCTTTAGCGAGCCCGCAACTCCGCCCCTGCCCCTGAGTCAGGATCAGATGCAGGCCTCGCCGGCCCAATTGAAAAGGCGGCTGTTGGCTTCCGGAAGACTCCCAAGTGCACCGTATGGCAGCCTGCGGCGGCGGACATGGATGCTCCAGTGTGCAGCGGCGTTTTCAGAGACCCTGGCTGTCCGGTGGAGGTCCGCACCCGTCTGATGTACCTGCACACTCACCTGGCACACTCATCTGGCACATCAGTTCTGATGAATCATTACAGAGTGCATGCAATTGCTTGGTACCTACATGGCGTGTCCACAAGGTTAACAACCCACAATAGCAGCTTCTATTAATCTATGATAGATCAAGGCCCCAGCCGAGGAAAGAAAGCAAACCAACCACAAGCAGCACGGCCAGCGGTGCTGGCGATGTGGTGTCACGTGCACGAGCGCCCTGCGTGCCTCGCTCTGCGTGCCTCGCTCTGATCAGCGGTTGTGTCAAGCAGCACGGTCACCCCACACACCCGAATGAACCGCACTCGCAAGGAACACAACCGTCAGCACCAGCACACACCGATCCCGCGCAATACGCTGCACTCTACGCATAGGCACCAGGCGCTGGGGCCCCGGGCCTCGGAACTTAGCCGGCGCAAAGGCAGCGCGTAGCCGGTCATCGCAGCCAGCATGGCCACGGGCATGACACTGGCTGAGCCGCGCCGATCTGCGGCTATGCGCCCGTTCCACTGCTCGCTGTGCACGTTCCATGGCTGCACCGATCTGCGGCCACGCCCTTTCAGCTGTGCCAAGCACAGCTTCCCTGAAGGGAGGACCCGAGTCTTGAAATTGACAATAGCAGCATGTACAATGCCTGAACACCTGCAGTTGTATATGTTGCTGGTCTGAAGTTGGGAACTGCTCATATGTGCACGATGCGGGTGAGCTTGTGTAGGTGAGAAATGATGCATGGTACAGTGTACTATGTAGTGCTAGTTTCACACTTCTGTCAGAACCCCTACCGTGGTGACACTGCTGCAACCTGAGATTTGTTTGGCAGGACGAAGTGGTTGGTCCAGTACAGTTGGTAGCACAGGATGTGGCGGTCATTGCCTCCCAGCCCCCAGTGGAAATCTGAAACCGTGGCTCTGTGTCTCTGTAGTCTTGTGAGTGTCAACTCAAGTCATTGACTTGTGTGGGACAACCTGAATTAGCAGTCAGTCACAAGTTGTGTTCAGCAGTGGGCATACGCACGGAGTCAGAGGGCAGACTCATCAGGTTTCCGGATGTTGGCTGTGGCGTGTCTGCTCGCATGGGAAAACGCCGGCCTGTGTATGCAGGAACCAATGGACGAGGCAGAGATGAACAAATTGCTGATGGCCGATACCAAAGTGTTGCGCACAGAGAAGACGGATACACTGCTGCTGGACCAATGGTGCGTGCTCGCACTGATACGAAATGACAACTCGATCTCAGTACCTACTGGTAGTAGCGATGATCCCATGCAAGCCAATGGCCGGCTCTTCCGAGGTACACGTAGTCCAACCGGGCTAGTTGGGTAGTTGCGCATGCGGCTGTGGCCAAGACTGTCCATGTGTGTCAGTCGTGGGACCAGACCCGTTCATGTCAGAAGAAGCCATCTCGCATCTTTATCTGATTGTTATACATGGCCCTGCATGCTGACCAAAGTAGCAATCGTGCCGCAACCACACCAGTGCATGACATCAGAGGCGATGATCGAACGCAGGTGGCTGGCTGAGCCCAATGGTCCCGCGCGGCAGAAACGAATCGACGCCGTGAATGAGTTCTTCTGGAATTTTACCATCGGCGGACAAGCTGGTGAGCTGCAGCCCCCGCAGCGCGGTACTGTGGCACCCAAGCTCGATCAATGTCAGGTCTTGTTCAACCCGATCTACAAGTTCATCTACGTCAAGAACACCAAGGTGGCCGGCTCTTCAACAAAGATTGGCCTGGGTGACTTGTGCCCGTTGAACATCACTCTGGCTGAAGCTAAGGTACCAAAACCCCCTGTGATAATGACTTGCTCAATTGCAACCCAATTGCAACCCCAGTCTGACCTTGACCCACATCTGTGCAGACTACTCTAGTAGTCAATGAATTGTTTAATAAATTCTGCATCAAATAATGATTCTGTGGCAGCTGACACTGCAGCACTGATGAAAGCCTCATGATGAACTTGCGTGGAT
>JALKAD010000198.1:33393-43490 GCA_024500015.1 Ulva compressa | reverse complement strand
ATGCGTGCACGCGTACGGTATTGGCTGCCTGATCACAAGTCACGAGTCAAACCGTGACGCGAGGCGCCTGCGTGCTGCAAGTAATAGATACGGTGGAGCATGATGTTGAAGGCAACATCTCTCATCTGATCTCTGCGCATGTAACTGGCACTGGGCCTTCGCAGCACTGATCCGGGTGCTCTGGCGTGGCAGGTGGCACGTGCTGGCACGTGTGCACAGGTTCGAGCCGTTTGCCCGAATCGTAGCCGAAAAGTCTGGGAAGCAGTACCATGGCCATGCGCATCGCAAGCACAAGTGGAGGGACAACCCACGCATCACTTGTACTGGCGGAGTTGGGGGCTGGGGGGAAAGTGAACCCTATCCGACACGCTCAGACCGGGTCAAAATAGGCCGTCCCAAACATGGACAAGCAGTATGGGATGCATGATGCTTGTGCACGCAGGCCGTGGCGCAGAAAGCGCAGAAATAGGCTTGGCCAATATTGCATCTTATGGTAGTGTAAAATGTAGATCTGTAGCTAGCTAGTACACCAACCCTGCAGTTTGGAAGGCTTTCATTCCAGGGCCCCGGGTCTCCTTCTCAAAGAGGACGGCATCTTTCTTGTTGTTCCGACACGTGCACACCATGTCTGCCATGCCCATGTCTGCCCTGCAGCTGCCCAGCCATGTCCACGCTGACTGAAAATCGTGTAGCTGATGCTGCATGTATCCCCGGATAAGATGCGGCCATGCATGCATGCGTTGCATGCGTGCTGCGTGCATTGCTTGCACCTGCAAGCCACGTGGACATTGCCAGTCCCGTTATCCAGACTCATGTTGTTCTCAATCTAGTGATGGAAAAAAGCAGGTTGAGACAGTTGCACCCTCGAGGACTACATTAGGGGCCCTACGCTCGTGATCGCCGTTGACTGCTGAGCTACACATGATCCGTCTGATGAGGCCCTTGGCACCGGCCGGAACTAGTCACGGGAGCCTGTGTTAGTTCTGTAACCAGCAGCATCCAGTGTATCTTCTACCTCCTTGACAGTACACGCTGACTGGTTTTCAGCGTGCATGCCACCAGTTCATGCACCGGTCCATGAACTTGTCTCCTTCACCGGTCCATGCATTTGTCTCCTTCAAATTTTAATTATTGCATCCCATTAGGGGGGCTGGCACTCATGACCACCAGTGGTCCCAGCGCGGACCCCCTGTGAGCCCCAAACAGACTTTCAAGTTGGGACTGAGCCCCAAACAGACTTTCAAGTTGGGATGTCCATAGGCCATAACTATATGTCCTGAAGCCGCCTGTACCTTCATTTGCGATCTTAAATTTGGGGAAACACGCACCGTTGGGTCAGCGAATGTCTGCGCTGAGTAGATCTGGCAAACGCCACAGGCTGCTACATGCATGCATGTCATGCATTGAGCATGCACACGCCTTGCACTGAGCATGCATGCGGCCTGTGTGGCGCACTGTGTACTATCAATGAGGTAGAGGATACACTGGATGCTGCTGGTTACAGAACTGACACAGGCTACCGTCACACTAGCAGAAACAGTTGTACAACAGTTGTACAACGAATGTGAATGTTGGAGGCAGCATTAGTGAATGTTTGCTGTAGCGACGTTCATCGCAAGTACATTGCCACATTCAGTGGGAATCACACGAAATTCATCGTACATACACGGAACGTCATGCGACAGCATCCACTGTACATTCACCATGTTCACTGTGGTTCATTATTTGAATCGGTCTGTACATGGTCACATTCACTGATGATCCACAAAAGCTATTTTTGTGTGGGTGCAGTCATTGATGAACACTGAGTGAATCTCCTGTGGAAGTGAATTCATGTCATTGAACCTTGGATGGACGTTCAGTCGATGTGGATGGTCGTAACACCTTGAACATATCCATGTATGCACTGTGTAGGTGGAATAGATGTGAATTTTTTCCACTTGATGTGATGTGAATGCGGATGGAGCTCACAGTGGATGTGGCGGTGCGGTAGAAACATTCACTGAAGGTTTCATCACATCCACTTTGCAGTCACTCCCAACATCTGACAAACATTCAGCCGTGTACAGCTAGCATCATGCCTGCTTTCAATAAACGACCTATGGGTATAAGTAAATACACTCCCACTACAGCTGGCATTCAACATTGATACAAGGGTACTTCTGTATCCAAGGGAGCATGCTTGTACGTTCATAGTGGATGTGACAGTGCAGTTGCGACGTTCATCTCACCACCAGCCATCATCAACATACACGTTTGCCGCATTCCAGCCTCACTGTGAGGCATTTTGACTGACTGGCGGTGTAATGCTGGTGAGGGCTGCGCTTGCAAGATGTCACACAGTGTATTCGAGCAGCTACAGCGCACTGCAGCTCTCTCGTCAAGGTTGGTGCGGACACGCTCAATCAAGAACACATCCACCGATCTCATGAAGTTGCACTAATTAAGATTTCAGATGTCGAAGTAAAGCGTGGTCCTGCAGCAATGTTTACGGTGGCTGCGACAGCGCACAGAGCACGCACGGATCAGCTGTATTATGGCACACATCGATGCAGATGCTATACACTTGCGACGACAGGTACTTGTATTTAATATATGACGGTGATGTGATTGGCAACACCTGCGTTGACCCACGTCTGCGATGTCTGGTCAAGTTGCAGGATGAACAACGAAGCGTGACGATTGCATACGCATAGCGAACGCAAAGCACTCAGCCTGCAAAGTTATGTATCTGTTGCTCCATTGCACATACGGTCTGCATCGAACAATACATAAGTCTTTTGCGTCACCAGCGCGCTTGACACCAGCGCGCTTGACACTCGAACGTGCAACTACGACTCGGAGAGCCTGAGTCCAAATCAACACACAGACATACCCTTTGCCTCGACCTTTTCATCAGCGAGCCAGACTGGATGAGCGGACTTGCGGCAAGGCTGCAAGCTGAGCGGATTCCGTGACAGAGCCGCGAGTTGCAAGAGTTGCGCGCAGTTTCAGTGACATCGCTGCCCTGTCTCAACAAAACAAACAGGCCAAAGCATTTACCATATAAAGAGGATACAAATGTACTGAGTACACTGTACAGCTATGCATTCGCATCTGGAGTAAGACATGGTTGCATCGGCCAAGGGCGTTCGGTTTGCCGGTGTGATGGTCACGTCTGGCTGGCAACAGGGAGCAGTAGCTTATAAGCACATCACAGTGTGCAATGATAGGTACCTGCCGGCTGC
Organism: Ulva compressa; assembly: GCA_024500015.1. Classification (NCBI taxonomy): domain Eukaryota; kingdom Viridiplantae; phylum Chlorophyta; class Ulvophyceae; order Ulvales; family Ulvaceae; genus Ulva; species Ulva compressa. The sequence goes on along the minus strand of JALKAD010000198.1, from coordinate 40,263 downwards.
AATGGCTATATACTAACAGCTGTCACACCTGTGTAATAACGCAAGCGTGCACAAGCGCGCATGCACAGCGATGCAAGTCCCTCTGGACACTTCCCCAGCCAAAAGTGTATACGGTAACGTTTGGTGTATGTTCTGTGAAGGGACGTGGCTCTACAAGCAGTGACGAATGTTAATCGCATTCACAACTAGCACAAAAAGATACAGTCACACTCTGCGTGCATCCAAAGGTAACTACCAGTTTTCCAGCAGTTTGGATGTTTGTGGTATGTAGCCCACATTCAACTTTGGTGCTGACACCACATACATTCAATCGAACATGACACCACATACATTCATTCAAACATTCACTGAACCCAGTCGTCACTACATTCATGCACATTGGCCAGACATTCATGCTAAACATCGCATTCATTGCTCTGCAAAGGGGGCTGATCACTCAGCTCTATGGTACTCCCAGTCCTGTCGCGGACACCAGAAACATCCCAGACTGACTCTGGGAGCACTATAGGGCATAACTAGGTACTCTGGGAAGGGCTGCGGGCCGTTTGGGGGATGTGGCGAAAGCCCCAAACCGGACGACCTTTTCGGTCGAAAATGCCATGTTTCCCCAAACTGCCTCAACGAGGCCCCAAACTCGCCCCAAAGCACTGCCATCGTTCCCAAAGCATACACAACACTTAAAAAGCACTAACAATTGGTCGCACTTGCACCAGCTTGTATAGTACCTGGTCTCGACCGTTCGTTATCCGTCTGTGGTCCGCCGGCGTGTCCGCCATGGGTACCGACTGTACACACTTGGTGTACGGACCGCTGACAGAGTGTATTAGTCTGCTCAAAGTAATGTATAAGGTAAAAAGCAAGGGTCTTGAGGAGGATCAGCACGCCGATGTGATCGGCGGTGCGGTTGGAGTGGCGCAGCAACATGCACAGGCCATCTCGAAAGGCATAGTCATCGTGCAGTGACCTGTGTAGGTTCGTGAGACTATCTAGGCAATGTAGCTGCCTGATCTACGTTATTGTTTCTGCACTGTGAGCTATATGAGCATGCCATAGTGCTTGTGCTGCAATGTGGGGCTGGTCATAAGGCTGGTGAGCGTATCCGATGATAGAACTCTTACCTCCAACTGCATGACTGTGATCACAAAGCACTACAGCATGATCCAATTCATTGAATGTGCAATATCTCATCGTGTACATGTCTTCCATGAGCGTTTCCCGCCAGATAAGAGGGGTCACCTGTCTTCTATAGTATACAAGGAGCATATTGCAACCTACCTCACACTACGACATTTCACAGGCAGAGCAAACTCAGCTCAGGCGTACACGAGTGACTACGCAGCTGTGAGCAGTCTAGTCTGCCCAACGTTTGCCCCTGTGGCCACGTGATACCTTCCCATACGTGAAAGGTTCAAGTATAGAACATGCCAACTTCCTCGTTAGTGGGGCATTTCGGCCCATTCTTTTTCCAACACCCTTGTAGTGCAGTACTCGATATTATAGGCTCACTCCCATGGCCAGCAAATTTCAAAGGTGAGAAATGAAGAAGGCAGGCTGCACATTTCAGATCTGCCTGCAGCACCTCCCACTGGTGTATGCCTGGCTACACACGGTGCCCACTGCTGTACCACACACGTAAATACATATTATTATGTACCGCAAGGGACCTACCTGTGTTGCCCAATGCTATCAGTCCACCAAACACAACGCAGTTGTCACCATGAATGTGGCGTTATACAAGGTGCGAGCGGAGCAGAGCAGCTCCACCCACCTCAATCTGCATACTACCTAGCCCACACGTCCTCCAACCTAGGAAGAGGTGTCCACACGGGTCCCTGGTGGCGTGAGGCGTCCCATTAAGTGCATGCATACACTCTGATCAGAATCAGGTCATTCGTGTGCCCCGTAGCCGAGTTTGGGGCGTCTATAGGCCATTTGGGACATGTTAAAGCACTGTCAGAGAGTTTGGGAAGATTTGTCCAAAATCCCCAAACAAAGAGACGTTTTTGGCCCAAATGTACCACTTTCCCCAAACTTCCAAAACAAGCCCGCAGCCCTTCCCAGAGTACCTAGTTATGCCCTATAGTGCTCCCAAAGTCAGTCTGGGATGTTTCTGGTGTCCGCGACAGGACTGGGAGTACCATAGAGCTGAGTGATCAGCCCCCTCTCTGCAATGAGCATTGTTGAATGTATGATGAATGCACCCATTTCATCCAAAGTCGCGTTCACTTGACATACAGCTGTACTTATTTCGTTCATTCCCTCAAAGATGGGCATTCATGCAGTATTCATTGAAGGTTTACCAATGGTTCACAACTCATTATTGCTAGTGTGACTAGTTTCGGCCAGTGCCAATGGTCTCATCAGACGGATGGTGTGCAGTCCAGCACTGGCAGTCAACGGCGCTCACGAGCGTAGGGCTCCTAATATAGTCCTCGAGGGAGTAGCGGTCTCAGCCTGCTTTTTTCCATCACTAGATTGAGAAACAACATGAGTCCGGATGACGGGATCGGCGTGTCCACATGGCCCACAGGCGTGAGCAATGCGCGCAGCATGCATGGAAGGCATGCATGCATAGCAGCATCTTATCCTACGAAACACGCAGCCGCAGCTACACGAATAACGGCCAGGCCCAGAGGTCACTTGACAAGCGCACAGAGAGTCTCAGTCATGAAAACAGCAGTGCCTGACCCACCGCGCAGACGTGAGCGGCGGGCGCTGGAGAATCTGGAGCCAGCATACGGCGGCCTCAGCGGGGCACAAATAACACAAGCCTTGGGCACAACCGTGCTAGTAGGACCCAATATGTACAGATAGCAACAGGCGGAGAAGTTGCACCCAAACCCAATCCCCGGCCATCACGTGGCAGCTGCGAGCAAGCGCAGAAAGGCATCCCTGGCCCGGTGGAACCCGTCCTCGAACAAACCTGGTTGGAAGGAGAGAAGAGCGTGGCGCGTAGCAGGCGCGCTGTACCCGAGGTACGCAGCTTCGAGCCACACAGCCAAGAATCCCACAGCATGGAGGAGGCCGTTCAGTGTAGCGGAGGTGTTGTCGCGGAGGCGGGCACACGCGCCCATGATCCAGGCGCGGAAGTAGAGGCGGCCGAGGCGCACTGTGGCCATGTGTGACTGCTGCGGACAAACAGCACGGCTCAGTTGAACATTTAAGCCACGCCATCTGTCGTGATCTTACAAAGACGCCGAAGGGGGCGGCATGGCACTAGCTTGCATGCTGTGCAGCCATGTCATCAGGTGGTGGCCTCATTGGTGTGCCCACGGCGCGCAAAAGCTTTTCTAACGCGTCCGTGACGGTAGTGCATCTGGCCACTCGGTCGACATGCGCTGTGAATTTAAAGTTGCACACGTCCGGGTCTGGCACGTTGAGGGTGGTGCGCAGAGCCACTTGACTTCCTGAGATTTTTTCGACCACAAAGAATCCTGTCACCGTAGTCTTCTTCCTCAGCCCGCGTTCAAGGACGTAAGCAAGGTCTCTAGCTTGTAATTTCCTCACCCACCTAGGCTTGCGAGAGGCCAGGAGGCGGGCTTTCCTGTCGTCATTGCGCTGTTGCGCTTTCAAAATATTGTCGTATACTATAGTAGTACCCTGGACGCCGTCGCGTGGGCGGCGTCTTCACGGCGCTGCACATACGTGTCCACCGGCTGCTGCGGCAACGACACCGAGGCCATACCATACGGTATGGGGCCGTGCAGCGCGCGGGCCTACTGGGGCCGGCAGCTGCAGCCGATGTGCATATGTGAGCTCATTGGGTAATCAGCCTGTTGAGCCATGGCGCCGTTGCATGTACTCCATGCGTGTCTCACGATCAGGCAGCAGGGCTGCCCAGTTGTGCACAGCACCGGCAATTTTGGTCGCCAGCATCGTTTTCATCGTGCGCACGAGACGCTCCACAGCACCATTAGATTGAGGATGGTACGCGGAGGTGTACACATGGTCAATGCCGAATCGCTCTAGCTGATGCCGGAATGCGCCGGAGACTCTCGGAGCTCTGCGCCGTTGTCAGTAGTCACTCAATCGATATCCGGGATGCCAAAGCGCATGAAGCATGAATCATGCACGGCACGCGCCACTGTGTCTGCGCTTTGGTCTGGCAGATATGTGAATTCCGCCGCCTTGGTAAAATAATCAACCATCAGGCATGCATGTGCTGATGCGTCCCTGACGTTGACGTCCTCTGGGGCAGCCAGGCCCTCATGGTACGTCACGATTTTGCGCTCCTGGGGCGGCAAGTATGCGCGCAACATTGCGGCGTGCTCGTGGAAGTAGGGATTGCCTCTGCGACCAAACAGTATCGTCCTCTCTGCGGATTTCATCCACAAAGGTGTAGGCTTCATCGCAGAGGTGGCAATGCCAAGTGCCGTTCGGCACAAATGAACGTGGCGGGTGCAAGGCATTGGAGGTGGAACAGCCGATTGCACGTGTCAGACAACAGCATGTGAGCGTAGCCTTCAGCTGCGCCACACACGGTGCAAGGCTGTTTTTTGATAGAATGAGTGTCGCCGGAATACCAGAGCTCTTGCAGTGAGCCCACGTACCAAGACTGTGGGTCCAGTGTGTCATATCCAGCCTCTTCAATGTACAGCATGCGACCCTCGGTAGCGAAGGCCAGGTGCCCAGCCACTGCTGTGACACTGCCCGCTTCCATGTGGGGGAACTCGAAGCGCCGGGCCCATATGGTTTCCGGTGACTCGAAGCGCCGGGCCCATATGGCTTCCGGAAAGGTTGTCGAATACCAGATTCTGAGGGCCAGGCAGGTTTTCAACGTCTTCGTCACACTCCTGGAGGCGCATTGACCAGCGCTCGAGCTTTGAACTCTCAACTCGAGCTGTGGAGAGCCTTTTCAGGGCTGCATGGTCTGTGCGGACCTTGAACTTGCAGCCATGCAAGTACTGCCTGAATTTCCTGGTAGCCCAAACCAGAGCCAGACACTCTGATTCTGTGGGAGCATAATGCATATATAAAGCCACAGCCCCCATTTGTTGTTTTACACAGTGCGCCATCGTGACACCGCGTTACATCTTCCTGGCAATGATGCTGTGCGGTACAACTATAGTATGGTCCTGCGCGCCCACCCCATGCATGTCTCCTGATCCTGCATAACCGCGAGATGTATGACACGCATGCTGGTCTGTATGCTGCTGACCCGCGCGAGCACATGTGTTACACGGAGATGAACGCAAGAGCCCGGCGGCGAGGGCAACAGCAGGAAAGCAGACGTCCAAAACCCCACAAGCGGGCAGCAACAAGCAGCAACAGTCCCTGGCAAAAAGCCACAACGAACCAACATAACTGACACAACCACACCCGCGTAGTAACACACGCGCACTCCACCGCAACCCATTCGAATTCAGCAACCCCGTCAAAGCCGCACACAGCGACCTTCCGCAACCCCCACCGCCGTCCGCCCCCAGTAGACTCGGCCACCACCATCCTCCCAACTTGCTGTTGAACAGCAGCACCACCACCGCAACCAGCCCTGCCCGAGCACTCCACCACGGGCACCCCGCTTAAGAGAGCCGGGGGCCTACGCCCCCCTCAGGGCGGGGCGGACCAGCCTCCAGACGGCGGCCCAGCAGGGGCGCAAGGGCGAGGCATGAAGGGCTCTCATAGCGTGACTTGTCCTACCCGGCTGCAGCCCTCGGCCACCAGTGGCACGACAGGGGGGGCAACCGCGGAAAGACGTGGGGCCGGCCATCGCCGCAGCGACTGCGGCCCCGGTCTATAGCAGCGGCCAGCGGCCGCCTATAAAACATCTGACGGGACAGTGTGGCCATGCAGCACCGCCCGCCCTGCCAGCCACATGCACAGCGGAGCCGCAGCAAGGACCTGGCGCGTCACAACACAGCAGAGGGTGGTCGACAGTTCGCACATGGCATTCTGCAAGAACGCTCGCCTGGACGCGGCCCCTGAAGTCGCAGCGAAGTCAGCAAATTTATTCAGGAAGGCAAATGCACCCGTGCCCACACGGCCAAACGTCTCATGCGACAGGGACACGAAGCGGCGCGCGTGAAGTTTGTGAGCACATGTGCAGTTGGCGTCACATCGAGCATCTACTGCTGACCAGCCCTTGTGTTCACCCTTCCACGATTGGTCGTCACAGTGCTGCCTGCCGCCGGTCTGATCTTCAGCGCACTTTGCCGGATGATGTTGCTGCACATACCGCCGACGACCATGTTATTCCGGCCTCGCATCAAGTTGTGTGTGACGGTGTTGCAACTGAGTGCGCACCGTGCAGCGTTACGTTCCTCATGGATTCCGCGGTTGCCCTGCCTCCCTGTCGCCCGGCCCGCTCGTGGTCGCCCTTGTGGCCCCTGGTTTCAGCAAGCACGGCCTCCCGGATTTCTGCCTTGCTAGAATATTGTGCGCGTTTGCGCCCATGGCTGTGCCTGATGTGTGGCTGCCCCGTTGGACCCAGGCGCGTGTGTAGTCGTCTGAGTGGCGTGGGTTCAATCTGGCCAGACGTCGACAGTGGAGCAGAGGGAGCACTTGCGGGATCGAAGTTGACCGTTCGTCCGCCCCTGTCCGCCGCAGGGGTGCTGTGGCCGATGCCCGACTGGGTTGTGCTTGGCGTAATTCTCGATTGGTTCTCTTTTTGTGTCCTTTTCTTTTGCAACACACAGCAAACACTACGATTGCGACCAGCACGCTCCACAAGCAGCACACACCACGATCGTGACCTCCCCCCCCCCCGCCCCCACCCCCCCCCCGTCCCTCCTCCTCCCTCCCTCTTCCCTTCTTCCCTTCTCCCCGCGCAACTCCGCCATTTCTCCTCTGCCCCCTTCCCGCGGCCGGACACCGCTCGCGATCATACTGCCGGGCTGGCAGCGGCTGCGGCCCCTGGGACCAGTGCCTCGC
>JALKAD010000198.1:16007-33293 GCA_024500015.1 Ulva compressa | reverse complement strand
GAGTGGCCTTGGTGCTTGAGGTGGCCTGTCTGTCTGTTTCCGTGTTGCCTGGTCTGTTGCCTCGGCGCTGCTGGGTCCTAGATCTATCACTGTGTAACACACCAGCACCACGTGCATGCAGGCCTCCACCACAATGCAGATCAAGAACACCTTCCCCATGCTCATGCTGGCCACGCTGGCAACTCTGGGCACTGTGCCAATGGTGCACGCATACGTGGCCAAGCCCCATGAGCTGACTACTTTCAGTACTGGTAGCCACACAGCCGGGGAGCCGGTGTCACCGTATATCGCGGTACGTGCCGTTGTCACCGGCGAGGCCAACACAAAGGTTCAGGCGGACTTTTCTGCAGAGTTGGGCGGCTTCACAGCTTCCCGCCATCTGCTCCATGGCACTCACAGCAGCTCAGCGCGCCGAGGCCTCCCGCGGTGCGCAGCATGCAGAATTGTCAGCTGTAACGGCAAGGTCTGCAGTGGCAACTGCAAAAGCAAGAAGAAAGTATTTTACTGCAGCACCCGCGGCGGCAACTTGAAGCCCATGGCTCAGAGTCCACCCAAGAGCGTGCCGAAGAGCCAGCCGAAGAAGAAGAAGAAATAGTCTCGTCCGCAGCAGTGCGCCTACCCATGCAGCTATAAGGCTGGCAGCCGGGCGGGGGCAAAACTTGGTATACTATAGCTAGTACAGAATCTGTGATAGCTAGTACACAACCTGCTAAACTAGTACTACAAGCCTAGTAGGCTAACTAGACTGAGGTGTGCGGACATAACGTACAAGTCTCATGCGCCTGGTGGATGGTAGATCTGTGCAATACGGGACACATCTCGTCTGCAGTTTGTATCTGTGGAATTTTTAATAGCTGATGTACGTCATGATCCTGATGCAGCTTACACGAGCCTTCCCCGTGGACTAGGCGTGGAAGCAAAGCTGCTTGATGTTACACTGCGTACTGCACCAAGCTGACACCGATCAATAATCATAACAGCCTCGGCAGTGCAGATGAAATCACGATCGCAGGAACGTTGACAAAGCGCTTTACAACACACAGAAAAAGTACCACATTCGCCTAGCTCGATGTAACCTGGGGATATGCCGCATGGCCACGGTGTGGCGTGGGTTGTAGCCAGGGCTCTACAAGCCGTGGGGATAGAGCTTTTTTGGGGGCAAAATTAAAGAAACCCAAGTCGCCCGCGGCACCGTGCAATCGGAATTCCAACGACGGCGCGCACAGCGCGTCGGGGTGGGCCGAAGCAAAATGCTTCGGACCTGATGACACATTTCGAAACACACAAAGCAGGTCTGCTGTCGCAGAGAAGCAGAGTGCGCATGGACGCACCGTCGTGGGTGTGGCCTAGTGGCCTTCAGGCAACCCCCTCGGAAATGGCCAGTGAGGCGCAGCAAAATCGCTCGTCCGCTTGGCTGCAAACGCCAATGGCAACAAAACAAGAGAAGAAGTCTATGCGGCTGTGTATTGTACATGGTGCTACGTTGGCTGCAAATGGCATCGATTCGCAGGCCAAGCCACCAGCCGTTTGTGTTCATGCAGCTCTGTGCGGGCTCCTCCTGTTAGTTATGCAGAGGTAGCCAGGTAGCGTCGTTTGGCCTGGCCGCACGCGTGGAAAAGCCACGCAATCGTGATAGCATGAGCAGAGACCCTCGGGGGGCACAGTCTACCCGGTTGCAGAGTTGATGAAGTAGTGTATTTATTCTAGTTAGGGATGTTCTAGTTACGTGACCGGTACCAACATGGACATGGCAGAGTACGTGGAATGTAATCTCACTTATGGTATAAGTGGCGACGGTGGATCGTACGCCCCCGGCCTCAGGGCGGGGCGTACCAGCCTCTCGACGGCGGCCCGGCAGGGTCAGGCCGAGACATGGGCGCTCGTGACTCACAAGTAGTCCACGTGGAGCATAGCCACACAAGCGATCGTGAAGCAAGTGGATAGACTTGATCTATGGTCACTAGTATTACAGTGGCTACTTCCGGAACACACACGTTGGAACGATCTTGAGGCAGAAGGCCCGTGTAACGCCGCAGCGGTGCTGGCTCTGGCCAGCCCAAACCTGCCGAACCGTACTGCGTGACGGTGGCGCCTTGCCGGCAGCACGGCAATACTGTTGCCTGTTAACGGTGGCTGCGGTGCAGCAGCTGCCGCGGGGGGGGCGCCCAGACAGCCAATCACACTGCCTGGTCGCCTCATGAGGCCTCATCTGCATGCTGCAACGGCATGTGCATGCGCATATACCCATATATATGGCCATATATTGTCCAGGCAAATTTAAAGGTGCTGACCAGGCTGCCTTTCCGTATGGGCAGGGTGGTGAGCCTGCATGGCCCGGCCTTGCTGGTGCTCACAACGTGCAATCTGAATTAGTTCGAACAGCGCTCGTCGACGCTAGCTCCTGCGTGCGCATTAGTCAAGGTTGAATATTTAACCGGGTTTGGTGTCATCCCTAATCTGTGTGTGTGTGTGTGTGTGTGTGGTTACAGAGTCGGTATGCGCTAGTCATGCCAGTGGCACATCCGACGCACTACCTCACAACTCAGCAACCGGGCGGATTCTGCCCGCCACGGCTGCCTTTCCAGACACACCAGTCATGATCTGCAAGCCCATTCTGAACAACAGCGCGTTGCCTCTACACAAACCTACACTCAGTTCTCTTTTCACATTGGTGATGTACTGCGCCCGATCCTGTATACCACACTCGACAGCAATATCAGCGAGATACTTCAGATGCGACAGTGCACCCTTGCTCAACCTGCCGAATGTCTCATGCGACAGCGCAACAAAATCGTACGCATGCGGATTATAGCGACGATAAGCAGCTGCCTTGTGCTTATCGCGCACCGCCGCCGCAGCGCCATCCCCACGGGCTGCCGCTCTGCGATACGTCTGCGCCACAGGGTCAATCACAGACACATCCGCAATGCGGAGCTCACCGCCGAGCGGACCATACAAGATATCCCCGATTTTGTCCGCCTCAGGCACCACACGTGAGGCCGGCTCCGAGTCGGCATCGTCCAGCTGCTCTGCCTGTGCATCTTGCCCCCGCTACGGCTCACCCTGCCCCTCCTGACACGATTCCCTGTGCCCAGCACCATCTGTTGCATCGTTGCCCACATCTGTGTCCCTACCCGCAGCGTCTGGCCCGGCGGCTTCACTCCTCCCGCCCACATCGTCGGCCCTGCCTGGATCCCGCCTCCCGCCATTCGCCCCATCCCCACGCCGAGCAAGGCTGCTCTGCGCGTGCGTATCAGTCCCGGCGAGTTCCTGCGCATGCTGCGTCAGAAAACAAGGAGTGTTGGGACATTAGTGCTGGAAACGCTCGCCCGCGACCCCGCCCCGTTCCATCCCTCCTGGAGAATATTGTGGCGCACGGTACGGACCCCGGACAGCAATTTGACAATGCACCCTTGCTCAGATGTGGTGGACAGGCCCTGTTCGACAGGGTATGGTTGTATTACACTGTGATAGGTCAAGGTGTCAGCAGCATCGAGGGAAAAAAGGAGGAATAAAACTTTTGAAACAACCAAAACAAAGAAACAACAGGGTATGTGTGTGATGGTAAGCGTCATCAATCGACATCAGCAGCGGCGGTGCCACGTTTGCATGCACGCACTGTGGGCGTGCGGGCAATCTTGGTGCATATGGATGCCTGCACATGAGACCCTTCATAACACTGTGACCGTGTGACCATCGGACTTGCACTCATACCATGCCAGCTTTCCAGCACTCATACCATGCCAGCTTTCCAGCATTTTACGCACTGGCAACTCAAGCTTGGTGGTTCCATGGTCATGAATCATGACTCATGATGACCCCTGCAGGGACCTGTGACCATGGTTGAGTACTAGTAGCAAAAGCTATCCAGATGGAGGCGCTCTTTCCAGCTTGGGTTGCTGCGCAGGGCCAGGTTTGGTCACTCACGTTTACATGGCTGTACCAGAGTAACTGCCAGTGGGCTACATGTATAGCTGCATACACAGATATCTACATGTGCTTGTGACGTACTAGGCACCAGCAACTTGCCCGTGCACGTGATGCTCATGAATATGCAGGCGAAACGTGCACATATGCATGTGTGTGCGTACTATCATGTCACACTATGATCATGCTAGTGTGCATCCAGCCAGCTGCATCGAGACCATAATAGAGTTTGCAGCTTGTCATGATAATATACAACACTTGCTGATCAGCTGAGTGGACAATGGCCAAGTTTCAGCCTCAGAACGGCCTGCGCAGGCATGGGCGCAGTTCAAATGCCAGCTTGTAAAGAGATACGAGGTGTTATGACGCAGACCGCGTGCGCATGCCATGGCCATGCACCGTGTTCTCACGGAGATCCACGCAAGAGCCCTGCAGCGAGTGCAACAGCAGGCACACAGACGACCAAAGCCCGTACGTGCGTGTGTTGATCACGCAGGCAGCAATAAGCAGCAACACACTCAGGCACAAAGCCACAACGAACCGGCACGACCGACACACCCGCACATCCACAGTGTGGATGGCAGGACTCTACAAACCGTCGGGACACCGATTGTTTGGGACGAATTTGGGTCAATTCCGGTCGCCCGCGGCAGCGTGCGAACGGGAATCCTGACGCGTCGGGATTCCCGTCGTCGCGACGACGACGCGCATAGCGCGTCGGGCCGGCCCAGCGCATTTTTGGCCGCGAAAACGAGATTCCCGATTTTTAGACGTCTGAAATCAGGATGGCAAGGGCGAGCAAGCGAAGCGATCGAGAACTTTTTTCTTAACCCTTTTTTCCGTGTCAGGCTGCCCGGGATGCCCTCTTTCTCTGCATGATGAGAACGGGAGGACTCTTTGGCGATTTGCCTTTTGGAATCGGGAATCCCTGCTATTTTTTGAATTCCACACACCGTGCACTGCATGCGCTGTAGCGCTGTAGCGTGCGGCCGAAGGCGGCTGCGTCATGGCTGTAGCGCGCGCCCGTCTGGATTTCTGGGGTCGGATCGGCGCGCGCCCGCCGGTGGGCCCGGTCATGCTGACTGTGTGGCGTGTGCATGGACTGCGCATGCGTGGTGCTGCGCGCTCACTTCGTGCGTTGTTTGTATTTGTGTTTTTGCTTTCGTGCTGGCGCTGGTCCGGTCTGGCAATTGCTCGTGCGGAGATCTCCGGAACTAGAGTGGCCTTGGGGCTTGTGATGGTTTTTGTGTTGACCTGTTGACTGCTCTGTTGCCCCGAGCGCCGCTGCAGGGTCCTGGATCTATGCCTGTGTAACACACCGTGCACTCATGGCCATGGCCATGCATACGCTGCGAGCTTGCAAGCTTGCAACTGAAATAATCGACTTGATCCCACGTGCACGGTCGCCGCGGCGGTGAGCCCGCCCCCTAGGCTTGCGGTGGCCGCCAGGGATTCGTCCTGCAGAGGAGCTGTTTACATACATTCGTCGCGACCTGCAGCTGACACCCGCGCGGCCGAGCGCAATAAAAGCCGGAGCGCTTCCGGTGCGATCCCATAGTCGTCCATGTCCTCACGTGGGACCCAAGTTCAGGAGCTCGATAAGTGCGCATTCCATTCCCTGCTGCACTGTACCCTTCCCTGCTATACTGTACATATGTGTCGTGTCCAGCGTCAGCGGCTCGCTCATGATCAGACGGTAACGTTTGTTTATCGATTTGCCGGTACCTGTGCGCCACTCCCAGCTAGCAGACGTACGCATGCTGCTGTTTGGGGACGGGGCGCACCATTGATAGTATCATATGATTACGGGGCGCGCACCATTGATAGTATCATATGATTACGTCCATTAACAGTCCATTAACAACGTGTGCAACAAGCATATGACACGAGCCGTATGCATACCATGTACCGAAAGCGTGGGTGTACCGAAAGCGTGGGTGTGGAGGCATGCACTGTGGAGACATGCACTGTGCAACATGATCATGAGAATGTATATGCCACTGCGTATGTGCCCTGGCAACATGATCATGGGAATGGATATGCCACTGCGTATGTGCCCTGGGGCCTGTGCCAACAAACGACATCTACTAGTATGCAGTCGGCAAAAGTCAGAAGTCATGCATGCATGCACAAGCCATGCACAGCAGATCTCTAGAGCATCCCTGCAGTCACCTGGATTCCTTTTGCACTTGCCAGCTTGCTTGATAGTATGGATTAGAATCCAGATCCCACTTCTATCTGTTCCCACAACAGCCACTGCTTTATTACCATGATACTCCTATGTCAGCAGCCATGCATATGTCTCCACAATGTTCATACTGTTGAGCAGGGATGAATTGGTTCCCTGCCAATGTACAGAATTGTGCTCAGGCTGCAATTGTGACGAGCACCCACTGGCAGGCTCTGAAGAGCAGATCAGGCCCTGCTCTAGGTTATTTGAACATGCTCATTTAGGTCAGTTATGCACCTTCAGGAAACCTTGAATTCGGATATGCTGAATGAGAATCTCAGACATGTTCCAAGATTGTATTTCATATGAGAGTTCAAGCAAATTGCAGTGCCACATGATAGCATGGCTCTAGTCCATTTTAGCGTTTGCTTGCTTGCTCGCTCGTTGGTCGGATGGTCGGATGGTCGTGCTCGCTCGTTGGTCGGATGGTCGGATGGTCGTGCTCGCTCGTTGGTCGGATGGTCGGATGGTCGTACCACGTTGTTACCACATTGACTGCCGTGTTGCAATTGCCTCGGCGCTGACCTATCACTGTGTAACACAACTTCTTGTGTTTAGGAGCGCGCAGCCGGCTGTTGCCACTGGTGCCATGGCCACTGGTGCTATTTGTGTATCTCTGCTAGCTGCCCACGTGCATGCCTAATTGAAGCATGCATGGAGCTAAGCATGCTAGACGTGTAGCTTACAGAGAGTCTGTAAGCTACACGCTGTGTATGGGGCGTGCACTGCGCGTGATTGCCTCAGGCCGCACGCTGCCGTTGGTCTTACCCTACACAAAAGTGGGGATATGGTCAGCCATCAGTGGGCTTCGGGCCAGGCCCCATGCCACGTACACACGATGGCGCACACAGCACACAGCCTAGAGCCGATACATCAATCGTGGACACAGCCCCTCCAATGCTATTTAGGATAACCAGAGCGTACGGCAGACCAACCCAGAACCCCCCTTTTTGTAGTGTTAGCCGCCGCAGTGCCGTCAGTGGCCCAGGTACACTGTGGCCCGAGGTCACGGCCGTAGCCATCACCTAGGGCCACGAGCATTGCTACATTTTGGCAGCGTATGCTGGCCATGACTGGCTGCTGCGGCCAACGACGCGCCGACTTCGCACCAACTACGTTGACACACCCAGCACCAATTTCTGTGTAGATAACATCCTGTTTTGCTAAGTGAGGACACTGGGTGTTTGCGCCGTTACTCCCTGTGCACTGTCTTTGCGAGTACGGTCAATGGCAGCCCTTTCAGCGGCCGCCTGCGTTTGATATTGGTTGTGACACTTGCTTCCTTTCCTTTGCGCTGCTGAGGCCCTGATCTATCTCAGTGTAACACACTGCGATGCCCCGTGTACCTCTGCACCTCTGCGGCTGCGCAAGCGTGTCCTTAGCCACTGCAGCAACGACGGCGCTAGCCCGTGGGCCCGGTTTCAATGCCGGGATCTCGAGTTGTTGCAGACAGCGAGTCGGAGACTGATGCAGCGACTGCATGAGCTGACGTCATATGCATGCTCGGACTTTGTGCATACTCTGTGCAAAGCATGCACATGCACTGGTCATGGTGGCACACTGTACCTTCAATAACAGTAGTACTGCCGAGGAACTGTTGTGTTGACATAGAGTGCACAGCTCACTGAGCTGGCAGTGCACAGGCTGCGGTGGTACGGACATATATAGATCTCGAGCTATACCTAGCGCTGCTGCGCGCCCGAGCGAGCTCCTCCTGTGTGTTTGCTGCATTCACACACGCTGCAGAAACCAGCAACGGCCCCCCAGCATTGCACGGGTTCCACATTGCCTGCGCAAGAGCAACAGCTGCGATGTGAGTGCACACTGGTACTGTGCGCTTGTGCTTGCGAGCCTTTGTGTGGCTGTTGAGGCAAATGCACACGCCTCATGCTACTACTACTAGTATAGTGTGGGCGGTTGTGATTGGGCTTGATGGCGTGCACGTGTGCTGTTCGCCGTGATACATGCTTGCTTTCCTATAGGAGCCTCAATTGAGGCTGTGCTCTATGACCTATATCCCTGTAACACCATACAAACTGTGCTGACCAACACCACTTGTATGCAGGCCTCCACCACAGTCGCGATGCAGCTTAAGCGCTCCCTCCCCATGCTCATGCTGGCCGCGCTGGCCGCGCTGGGCGCTGTGCCGGCCGTGCATGCATCCCAGGACCGTGAGCTGATGTCGCCAGACATCACAACAGATGCACTTGTCACAGGCGAGGCAGACCATGGCGTGCAAGCGGCGTTTGCAGGGGAGCTGGGCGGATTGACTGGCTCTCGCCACCTCCTGACGTACAAGAAGCATTACGACTATTACAAGAAGCCACCCCCCCCGAAGAAGCATTACGTGTACGTGCCATATAAGAAGCCACCCCCGCCGAAGAAGCACTACGTATACGTGCCCAAGAAGAAGCCACCCCCGCCGAAGAAGCACTACTCTTACGTGCCCAAGAAGAAGCCACCCCCCAAGAAGCACTACTCATACAAGCCCAAGAAGAAGTCACCCCCCAAGAAGCATTACTCACATTACCCAAAGAAGAAGTATCACTAGTATCCCTGCTTCAGCTTGGCAAAGGCCAAGGCCAGCGCCAGTGCTTGCTTCAGCAGGTCGCCATTAGATTATCTGTGGCACTGTGATGTGCAAGAGCTGAGCTCGCAGGCCCACTGCTTGTGTGTATTATATAATTTGTTGAGCACAGGATAAGCTCTGGGGTGTTTAGGTTTTTGTCTAGGTTTTTGGGACAAGAGATACTTCTAGTGGTGCAATATAGTACACCAGTGACTCTGTTTGAGATTTTGACATGCAGTACGAGGCTGCATGTTGTGGCATGGCAATAGCTGCTGCTGCTTAGGCACAGGTTGGCCAGTCTGAAGCTGATTTCAGATGAATGGTTGAGTGGCAGCTGCAGTGTACAGGGAGCGCGCAGCTGTTGGCATGCCTGCTGGCCAATATTGCATCTGTGGACGTGTAAAATGTATTTCTGTAGCTAGCTAATACATCAACCCTGCACTTTGGAAGGCCTTCATTCCAGGGTCCCCTTCTGGAATGGGACTGCTTTCTCGTTGTTCCGACACACCATGTTCAGCCATGTCCACGCTGAATGGTTTTCAGCATGCATGCCACCACGTCATGCACCGGTCCATGCATTTGTCTTCGTTTAAATATTGTTCGTGCATGGCATGCAATAGCAAGAATTATTCTGTCTGGATTGAGGATTTTACTTGCCGGTGTTGCTGCGTGCTGTCACAGCTGGCGTTGTGGCATGATGGCTGGATCCATATGCAGCCACAGTGCTGCATCCAGTTACAGCAACACATGCATATGCGCACTGTACGAATACTACCGTAGTGACTTTCCTTGTCGACAGATCTTGGATGGCACGTATGGGTCTGTCCAAGATCATAGCGCCATGGCCACAAGCTCCATGGAAGCCAGCACAAGAACAAATACACGACACGTGCACGTACACTGTCACAGCACAAGTGCAGCACGTGTACAAGTGCAGCACATGCACAAGTGGAATAGTCACGCAGGAGGGCCTGGGTATGCTGCCGAATTGGCGAATGCAGGGCGACTCCTGATCTCTACTAAGATCGCAACGTACACAAGGCAGACCAACTTGAACGTGCATTGAATTCACACGCCCGGAACCGCCGTGGAGAACGCCGCGGGTGACACTATGTGATATTATGTCTGTGATAGCCTACTATGTGATAGTATGTCTGTGATACATGATGTGGCAGCGGGAGTTGCATGCTGGACCTGGCGGTCCGCACAGGCGGTCGGCCGGCGCTGACGATCCATCACACCTACTAGTACACTGCTAACCGTGTCCTCTCCCGGCAGCCACCGCTTTGCCCCAGGGCCTTCATGCACAGTGCCGCGACGGCCAGCCGCCACACCAGCCCCTCCCCCCCCCTCCGTATGATATGGCCAGGACAACATGCGTATCAAGATACGATGAACCCTATCTGGGTTGGAAACGGGCAGCCCGGGGCGATTTTGGATGCTGAGGCCCTGTTCTACGTGACGTGGCATCGCCAAAACCCAGCACGCAGGCAGCAAGCAGGCAGCAACAGTCCAAGGCGCAAAGCCATAACGAACCAGCACAACCGACAGAATTGCACCCGCACATCCACACACGCGCACTACAGCGTACCCCACCGCCGCTTCAACCACGCCAAAGCCACACACAGCGACCGTCCGCACCCCGCACCGCCGTCCGCCTCCAGCAGGCGCCACCACCATTCCCACACCGCAACCAGCTGCTGCAGCCCCACCGGAGCACTCACACGCATGTACCACGCCCATGAGAGGGCACACACCCCCCTCAGGGCGGTGTGTTCCAGCCCCGCGACGGCGGCCGTTGTGCGGGTGATCGAAGGGACTGCATGACCATGCAGCTTCAAGTCGTTTTTGTAGTGCAAGTAGGTGGTGTAGTGTAGGTACGTAGGCAGGGCAGAGCTCTGCATACTATCATTACAGTAGGCTAATGTCAGCCCGCGCCGAGAATGGGCCGTGCGCATTGCATGCATGTGCACGCATGGACACGTGCCATGTACTGCCGAATAAGGCTGGGGTGCCATGGCATGTTGAGGTCATTTTAGAGATGAAAGGAAAGATGCTACATGTACAATCAAGTGGAGGCTCAAAGAGATCATGGGTTCAGTTTCAACACAGTAGCTAGGGTATACGGTCTGCCCGATGGCCACCTGCCCACGGAAGATCTGTGCATGCTACGCACGATCGGCATATGCGACGCGAAGCGGAACTCCGCGGCAGGAACCAGGCCTGGCCAGGCTCCTTGCATGTCACGTGTACATGTCATCTGCATGTCACTGAGGTGCGGCAAAGTTTATGGAGCACTGTACACGTGAGATGCATATGTGGAGGCAAATTCGCGCAACAAGTACTAGTGCCGGACATGTTCAGTGCAATGCATGCTACTTGCCCGCCGACTTATCTGTTGTGTACGTCTGCGCCACAGGGTCAATCAAAGACACATCCGCAATGCGGATCTCACCGCTGGGCGGACCATACAAGATATCCCCGGTTTTGTCCGTCTCAGGCACCACACCTGAGGCCGGCTCGGCATCAACCAGCTCCTCTGCCTGTGCATCTTCCCAGCGCTGCGGCTCACCCTGCCCCTCCTGGCCCGATTCCCTGTGCCCAGCACCAGCTGTTGCATCGTTACCCACATCTGTGTCCCTACCCGCAGTGTCTGGCCCGGCGGCTTCACTCCTCCCGCCCACATCGTCGGCCCTGCCTGGATCCCGCCTCCCGCCATTCGCCCCATCCCCACGCCGAGCAAGGCTGCTCTGCGCGTGCGTATCAGTCCCGGCGAGTTCCTGCGCTTGCTGCGTCAGAAAACAAGGAGTGTTGGGACATTAGTGCTGGTAACGCTCGCCCGCGACCCCGCCCCGTTCCATCTCTCCTGGAGAATATTGTGGCGCACGGTACGGACCCCGGACAGCAATTTGCACGACAATGCACCCTTGCTCAGATGTGGTGGACAGGCCCTGTTCGACAGGGTATGGTTGTATTACACTGTGATAGGTCAAGGTGTCAGCAGCGTCGAGGGAAAAAAGCAGGAAAAAAAACAACCAAAACAAAGAAACAACAGGGTATGTGTGTGATGGTAAGCGTCATCAATCGACATCAGCAGCGGCGGTGCCACGTTTGCATGCACGCACTGTGGGCGTGCGGGCAATCTTGGTGCATATGAATGCCTGCACATGAGACCCTTCATAACACGGTGATCATGATCAACAGTGTGTTACACTGACACAATCACAGGAAAGCATGCAGCACAAGCAACAAGGTCGCTCGAGCCTGCATACGCAATTGCACCGATCTAGGAATACAGCCGCAACATGAAAGGCCACAAAAACTGGCACCCGTGTTTTGTTTTCATTTGTGCCTGACAGGCAGTCAAAGTTGCATGCGCTGGACACTCCGAGAGTCGATATCAGAGTGTGTATTCAGTACTGACTAGCGTGACACTGCAGTATTTCCGGCGTTGGCGGCGTTGGGCACAAGACCGGTACCCTCATGCATGCGTGTCCGCGATCCCTGTGCAACGCGGTGTGGCTCAAGGCTGCCCTCTGTCGCCCCTCCTATATGATGACTGTATTATCAGTGGATCCCTGCAAGCTTGACAACCTAGCTATAGCTATAGGTGAGAGCACTGCCATCGCATCATGATGGCCTTTTGTTTGTTCCTGCCCCCGGTTGGGAGCACTCGCTCCCGCGCTAGACTTACGCTGGTACACGGAGATCAACACAAAATCCCGGCAGCGGCGGGAACAGCAGGCAAGCACGTGGTTATACCTCTGCAAGCAGGCAGCAACAAGCAGCAACATGCACAGGCGCAAAGCCACAACCAATCGACACCAGCGCACACCCGCAAACCCGCACACTCGAACATCAGCGCACTAGTGGGTGGTTGAACATGCACACCAGCGCACTTGACCATCGCGCCAACCACGCCAAAGCCACGCACTCGTGGATCCAACCGTCCGCACCACACGCAACCGTCCGCCAGCAGGCCTCCACGGCGCCGCCTCCACTCTCACACTCCACATGTGGAGTGTGCATCGCCAACCCCTTGATGCATCGCCAACCCCTTGGGAGCCCATGGCCACAAATGGGGAGTCAGAGGCGGGCGGGGAAAGACAGATCTAGACAGACGTGGGGCAGACTACTGCCTCAGCAACCGCGGCCCCCGGCCCGGCGCAACGCCAGCGGCCGCCTGCCACCTGCCGCCTGCGAGTGTACGACGGGACAGTATGGCTTAGACTTTGGTTGGGCTGCCACGCCCGGGGTGCACAGTGCATTATGGGTGCGGTGTTCGTGCACAGTCCGGCCGACATACGTTGGCGGTGCACCACGTGCGGGTTGTACCTGGACATACCAAAATCGGTGTTGACGGTATTCGGCCCCATATCTGTGCGGTGTGAGCATGCCGACGAGCGGCTGCGCTGGTGCTCTCATACCTTGGGGTACTGCTGGAGGATTCTGGGCTTGGGAACTTACAGCAGGCGGCAGATGTGACCTGGCGCTGGCTTGGACGGCTGCTGCCGCATATGAGCCGGTGCACATGTTCAAACACCTGCCGCTCCGTAGTTGCTTTGGTGCGTGCATGGTGGCCGCTGCCGGCACCAATGGTGGCGTCGGCGGCGCCCGCGCGCTTTGCAATTTCGGAGTCCGGGCTGGCATCACCTCTGGATCCTGGGCACGGGGCACATGATCCTGGGCACGGCAGCTATGTCAGCGCGCCTGCCTCTCCTGTGGCGGTTGGCGCCCCCTTGCTAGCCGCCTCGTGATCAACAATCGTTTTCGCCGACCCCGGGCCCTTGGCTGGCGCGACCCTCTCGTGAAAGGGTTGGAACTTTTAAAATTACACTCCCGCGGATTCCGGTGTTGCGCCGCACTACCGACGTAGCACCTACGGTCCCCGTCTTCTGTCATGTTGCCCGGCATGGCCCGGCGCATGCGTTCCTTTCGTCTTCCTGGAAATTATGCTCTCCATTATGGTGCTGCGTGTCACCCTCAAGAGTATCTCCTGTGTGAGCGCGAGATATATATGACGTCCATGCAGGTCTGTGTGCTGCTCATCGGCGCGTGTGCAGGTGGCGTCACATCGAGCATCTATTGCTGTCCGATCCTTGCGTTCTCCCTCCCACGGTTTGTCGTAGTCTTGCCTGCCTCCGGTCTAGATCAGACAAAACCTTCTGCGCCCCTTGAAATTTCCCGAATGAGACGTGGCTGCACGTGCTGTCGTCGACCGTGTTTTTCCGGCCTCGCCTGTGTCTGACGGTGTTGTAGAGCATAACTCTGTTGCCACGTATGTGCCGGTGTTGCAACTGCTAGCGCCATTCTGTTCGAACAGGAGAAATAGTTCTCCTGGATCCTGCAGCTGCCCTTCCATCCTCTCGCCCATGGGCTGGCCGGCCCGCTCGTGGCCTCTGCACTCGACATGTGGCCGCTGGCTTTGACGGGGACGACCTTCTGGTTTGATACCTTGTGCTCGTTTTGCCCGTGGCTGCGCTTGCTGTGTGGCTGCCCTGTTGGCCATGGACCTAAATGCATGTAAATAGGTTTTGGCTGATTACAGGACCTCCATAGTGAATACTGCCATTGGAGCGCTAGCTTGGTACCGGCGGGCCCTGACCATCTGCATTTTCCTTTCTAGAACTCTTTTGCAACACACAGTGCACACCACAACCAGCACCAGCAGTTCAGCACGCTCCACCACCAGGCTATGTTGCCTCGGCGCTGCTGAGTCTTGGATCCATCACAGTGTAAAATACCACAACCAGCACCCTCCACCAGCAGCACAGTGCACAATGTCAAATGCCTTGCCTGTCCAAATCCGCTCAAGTAGTTATTATTTCCTGATCATATGATATGGATATCACATATCCAGAAAACACACAACGTGCTTTCATCATGTCCCATGTTGCTCAGTTTGACACGCACTAGGAGACAGGAGGGGTGCGCATCAGGCTGCTGTGCATAAGTACCTTGAAAGTTTTGTCTCCAATGGAGACTCTCAATTATGGAGGCAACGGCACCAGATGCTATACACATGATGTGCTCGAATTCGCCACTCTGTGCCACTTGCCGCTGGTCCCCAAGCCAGCCAAGCCAGCCCGAAGTACACTGATGGCATGCGCAGAAGTCTGCGCAGACCATACTCCCCCTTCTTTGTTGTGACAATTGGAGTGATGATTGCGAGCGCCCATGGCCAGAACAATGCCAGCTTACACGCATTTTACACAGTGGCAGCTCAAGCTTGCTGCATCTGTAGCTAGCACGTTGCGACCATGATCATGATGACCACTGTGACCACGATTTGGCAGCACAACTGCAAGCTGGCCAGATGGAGACGCTTTCTTGCTTTCTTATTTTCTTGTGATGCTGCCCAGTTTTGATCCCTCACATGCTCACGGCTGTACCAAGAGCAACTGGCCATGGGCTAAAGCTGCATACACGGGCATCTGGCCTGACGCGCCTGCCAGTCACAGTGTGAGATACTAGTCTCCAGGCTAATTTGCCACAGCGTGCATACCATAGTGTGCATGGTCCATGGACGTCCAGTCAGCTGCATCAGTGACCATGCATGCGCAGCCTGCCATGATGCCTGTAATCTTGGACGCATGATGATCAGCTGAGTGAGCACTGGCAAGGTTTCAGCTTTCGTCAGAATGGCCTGCGCAGGCCTGGATACGGTTCACATCCCCACTTGTACAGATATATGGGGTGCTAGCACGCAAATCTCGTTCCATGGCGCCAACCGGCCACCGTGGCCGGTTGGCGCCATGGCCATGGCACGAGCTCTAGATCAGTGACGACGTCGACCATGCATACGCTGCGAGCTTGGCACAGTCGGCTTGCTCCCACGGTCACCGTGACGGTGAGCAGGCCCCTAGGCCTGCGGTAGCCACCAGTACTAGTGGTTCGTACTGCAGGGGAGCAACTGTTGACATGCATTCGTCGCGGCCTGATTCCCGCACGGCCGAGCGCTATAAAAACCGGAGCGTTTCCGGGGCGATCCCATAGACACTGTCTACGTCTCTGTGGCACCCATCTCCTCACGTGGGACCCTTGGAAGCTCAGGAGCTCAACAGTGCGCTTTCCCTTCCCAGCTGCACTGTGCATGTATGTCGCGTCCATCTGCAGCTGTTCGTTCAGACGGTAACATTCGTTTATCGAGTTCCTGGTACCGGTGCACCACGACCAGCGAGCGCACTACTTCTAGTAGCAGTATCGATCGACATTACGTGGAGTTCCTATGACGCCTGTGAGCGAAAATCTAATAAGAAATTCCGATTGGTCACAGGTCTATGAAAAACTGCACCATGCAGTGACTTGCAATTGTGCCCACAGGTCGGCACAGGTGCCCAATAGCGATGCATATGGCGCCACGCGTAAATGTCGATACCGCTCAGCTAGGCTAGTGGCGGATGTACGCGTACTGGTGTCCACATCTGGGGACTGCGCGCATCATCAATACGTCCATTAACAACGTACGCAACAAGCATGCCCTAGGCATGTACGGGCCTGTACCGAAAGCATGCCATGGTGCACCGACGGGTGTGCACACGCGCACTCTGCAACATGATCACGGGACGTCAGACACATACGCAGGTGTGAATAAGCACCTGAATTGGTGCCCCACACATGTGTCACAATTCGTCATCTATGCAATGGGCCAGAAGCAACTCAAGCGCAAGCAGCTGTGATACGCCTCAAAACGATTGCATGAGCGGCCATGTCTCATAGATACACATGTACAGCATAGCATCCCTGCAGTTTTGCAGGAGAAGGGAACTGGATCCCTTCCGCACTTGCATGTCCTCGGTGTACACAGATGCGTTTGTGAACCAGACTGTGCAAAATAGATCTAGACCGTGCACGTGTGTTAAAAGGAATGCAAGTTGGCGCTGCATGCTTCGCGGAAATATTAATGCGCCGCTGCACGCCGCAGTACCCTGCCGCGATCGAACGAGTTTGCGACGAATGCTATGGCAGGCTGAGTGTCGAGCTGGTGCATCAGGCTATGCTGCTTTGTCATGCGTCTCTTTGCACAGCATGATCTCACTGCATGTTTGATCAGGTATGTGTTGCCAGCAGCCCTTTTTTTTTCAGCAGCATGTCCACCAGCTAGCTGCATAATCATATGATGGTGCGTGGTGAACAATGTACCAACTGGAGGGATCTGGCCTCTCAATTGTATGGATTCAATTCCAGATCCCACTTCTATCTGTTTCCAGAATAACCATGGCTTTATTACCATAATAATCCTATCTGAAAGCAGACATTGTCTACACAATGTTCATAATATGGAGCAAGGCCTAGGATGATTTTGTTCCCTGCTAATAGGCACAGTTGTGCTGCAATTGTGACAAGCACCCACTAGCAGGCTCTGCTCTAGACTGTTAGAACATGTTCCATCGTTGGGCAGTTGGGCAGTTGGGCACACTCAGTTCATTCAGTTGAGCAGATTCAGGAATTCTGATAGAATGAGAATCTTGACATGTTCCAAGCTTGCAAGCCATATGAGAGGTCAAGCCAATTGCAATGCCACGTGCTAACATGCACTGTGTGTTGGTGTGTTGCCTGG
>JALKAD010000197.1:336933-363701 GCA_024500015.1 Ulva compressa | reverse complement strand
GGTTCGTGACGGTGTGTTGAAATTATGTGTGCGAGCTGCGATGCTTGTGTATGGATGGTCTGGCTGCCGTACTTTTGCACTGAGTGTGTGTGGGGGGAGGGCGTTGCGATTGATGACACAGCATTTTGAAACAGGAGGAGAGAGAGTGCATGCATGCGTAGGCTCATGTGACACGTTTTCAGCCAGGAGGCAGTAGAGGTCCGTAGCTGTAAGCACCGTGCTTGACCTGAGCATGTTGAGCTGCTGGGGTCTTGCATTTCCACATTTTTGTTTCTGGGAGGTTGCGTGGAAGGGCGCGTTTGTGAATTTGTGCTGCACATGGTCAGGAGTATCTCACATCATGTGAAACGGTTGCATGTATATGTTGTGTTGAAGAGAGGATGCCGAATAGACATACACAGATGCCGGATAGCCATGAATCAGAGACCGCAGTGGCCCGATCGGCGATGGGGGTGTTAAGACTACGCAGCACAGGCCGTCTGTATGCTATGCTCGAAGAACGGCCATGCCTACACCCACCTGTCTCTGTACTGCATGCTGCTGCGCAGGACATTCGGCTAAACGGGATCAATGTGCAGGAGGCCATAATGGCAACCACAGTGGTGCTGGGCCGTTGTGATCTCGTCGTGGCGGCTGCTTCTGTGGCCACCGGAGCTCAGCGCAGAGCGCAGCACACTGTGCCGTTGTGATCAACCACCTGTGAATGCAACTCTCCTCAAGCCTTGTCTGCCAAAGGGCGGCTGTTGAATGCAATAGATGGTTTTGACGGGGCGGTATCAACAATGGCTTTACTACCGCAGGTTCAGCGCCATGCATGCTATGCAGCGGATGTACATTTTGGGGTGCTGGCAGGCATGCGCTGCCTGTGTCTGTGATGCACGGCGGTATTTATGCGGCGCTTGTTCACTTGCACTGGTTTGTTGGCTGAGCTGAAAGGTTTGTTGGCTGAGATGAAAGACTGCTGATCGTTCGCTCACATCGAGACAATGCTGGCAGTCTTGCAAGCACACGATTTACCCTGCAATGGTATCACGCCATGCATGCCGTACTGTTGAAGTCGCAGCATGCAGGCCGATGGTCTAAGCCTGAGGCTGTTCATAGTGTTGTCAACCTCAGGACTCTCTGACTGTTGTACCTGCAGAGCACTCCGCGATCCGATCGGGCCTAATGCAGGCAACCGCTACGCAAGTTGCATGGCATCAGGGCTACTGCTTTGTGCATGCTTTATGCTTCAGCACTCCTGCATGATTGCTACCAGGTGGTCGAGTGCGCTGCAGTACCTCAATCATCGCGAAGGCAGGCAAGCTTTGGGTCAGCGAGAAGGCACACAGTTGTATACACACAGTCCAAAACTATCGGTGTTGCGTTACTCTGTGTTACGTGCAAGCAGTGTGTCGCTGCGTTCACCATCAGCTGCAGTGCCCAGGCCAGCTAGCCCAGGCACCCCGCCTGTATACTGCGTCATGCCTGCATCTATTGTGTTCGACTGTACCGCTCTCAGCGGTCAGAAACATTGCCTGCCCATGGACGCCGGCCCGCTTGGACTGTAGCCGAGCACAGACCGACGAATATGCTTCGGGCAGTGGCTTCGGTGTGATCACTGTTGCTCCTGTTCAAACGTCACGGAGCACGCTCCGGCAATCAGCGTGAGCCAAAAATAGTCACACATGAGATGCCAAGACATCAGCACTAGCACCTGGGAGTCTTCGGCAAATGTCGCGGGCAGGTGTTTTCGACCCGTGCAAGTGCTGCTGTCACAATCGACATCGGGTCGCGACGTCGCTGCGAGCAGTGGCTTCGGTGTCTCGCGCCCAGTCTGTGTACATTAAAGTTGTGAGTGCAAGATATGCCCAAACGAGGTTGTGAACGGTCTCGGAATCTATATTGGACAAAATTGATGCCGTTCAGTCGAACGATCGCGGCCACGTGCATGCCGTCTCATGCCTGATAGGCATCCTATCTGAGCTCAGCCAGGCTGAATCTAGCCTTCTGTGAGACTCACGACCCCAAGAGTCATATACTCCAGGATATCTGGAGGAAATTTGGAATATCGCTGGCTCGCCTTACAAGTACAATTGGTAGCCTACAAAACTGTCCCTTCCGGAAGGCATTTGCCATGCATCCCTCCCTGGGATCACGCGCAAATCATTTAAGCTCCCGCATTCGGCTGTTGGGCATTTCTACTGTCTTGTTTCCGCGTGTCATAGGTGCGATGGCCACTGTCCAGAATGCCGCGGGGTACTGGCCCCAATTCCTCGTCCATGCTGATCGATGCCTGCAATTCAACCTGACCTACACGTGCAGACCAAATATACACTATGAATAGATGATATGCTGCAGATTTGTGCCCAGTAACTAGACCAGGTTTACGAGCAGCGCGAGCAGCGTCCACGTCTGACGAGCAATGTTCATCCCCGTCGGCGAGAATTAAGTATCTCCGAGCCATGGGGCGTATGGCAGCAGGCGAGATGCACTCGCAGCTGGAGCTTGTAGAACATCTTCGATCGCATAAGTGGCTCGAGTCGGAACACTGCGTCAACGCGATGTTGCGCGTGGATAGGCGCGACTTCGTTCAACCCGATATGCCACTCCGACTCGTTTACCAGGTATGATTCTGCCATAGCACATACATTGAACAATTCATGTTCGAAGTTTGCGTGTTGCGCGTAATCTTTGGCCTCCGCGATGCCCCGCTGCTTGCAGGACCGCCCGCTTCCCAATGGACCAACAGAGACGATATCTGCTCCACACATGCACGCCACAGCTCTGCAGCTCCTGTCAGACCAGCTGCGGCCAGGTGCTCGAATTTTAGATGTTGGATCGGTACGCTCCACAACACGATTGATCCTGCATCAGAACGGCTGGGTCGTTGTGGCTGATCGTCGATAGCCAACCCACATCAGTCAGCACGAACGCGCGAATTTGGCTTCATTTTTTAGCTCCTTATTCGTCATATGACTGCAATGACTAGGTTGACTCCACGCGTGTAGTACCCCAAAGCAAACGTGAGTACAGCACGCTGACCTGGCGTCTATGGATCAAAGTACTCGGAGACAGTGAACATGCCGGAAGAGCACTGAGCCACAAGACCGCAATACGCACACTTATACCTTACATGTCATTTTCTAAAACTGTTCGATCGCCATGGCACAGGCGCGGCAGGATTGGCAGAGTTGTGCGTTAGATCGAGCTCACTGCCAGAGCATCTTGGGTACATCAGAGCACACACGCCTGATTTCAACCTTACATAACTCCACATCAATGCAGACGATCTAGTCTGCTCACCTGTGACAGTTAGTGTCGCACCTCCGAA
The DNA here is from genome assembly GCA_024500015.1 of Ulva compressa. Taxonomy (NCBI): domain Eukaryota; kingdom Viridiplantae; phylum Chlorophyta; class Ulvophyceae; order Ulvales; family Ulvaceae; genus Ulva; species Ulva compressa. Next base: position 360,388 of record JALKAD010000197.1, on the reverse strand, counting down.
TCCGCCTCGCGTTCCGCCTGGACAGCCAGTGTGAAGGCTACCATTTTTTTCAACTGTCGACACACATGGCCTCCTGGGCACCAGTCATGAGGACAGTCAACGGAAGTAACCTAAACCAGCATTGTGCCATGGCAAGTGGCTGTATCGGTATCTGTCATCACACCAGCCTTCCGTGAGCCAAGTTCCTGTGTGTGTGCCAATCAGTTGCAATCCAAGACAATCATGTCCGTGAATTGCAGCCCGCATCAGTCACTCCTCTGACTCACGCTCAAATCCACAAGTCTCACCTCCTGTCACCAAATGTGCTATTGATCACTGCTCAGTGATTCGGCAGTCGATGGGAAGTGCACAGTTCGGTTGGATCTCCGACCGCTCTTGCTCACTGTGTACATACGTCATGTCCTGCACCCACACCTCCAACTAAACAAGCACTGCATTCTCTGTCGCTGCAGAGGTGGCTGCAACGTACCTGTGCTGCCCACTGGGGCCGCCCCCGCCACTGCTGCAAAGCCGCACTACCATCGTCACAGAGATGCCTGTTGTTTACACTCTACACTGTCTGTCTACAGCCCACACAGTACCGCGTGCTTCCTGGTGTGTGGCCTTCGCAGCTGGGCTGCTGCAACAACCTCTCCACATACAACTACGTACTGCAGTATACTGTACAGCCGTTGTCATGTCATGCACTGTGCAGTAGTGGCTAGAGGGGTGCCAGATGCGCGTGCGCTGTGCTCAAGCCACAGTATCGCGCCCGTGCCGGAGCAGCCTGCAGCCCGTGATCTTCATAGTATGAAGATCAAATTTATGGAATGCCGAATGTGGCGGAGGTGGCCACCAGGTCGATGACCTGGCGGGTTTGGGAAACATGGTACGGGGTGCATGTTGCATGGGGTCGCACGCTAGTCAGACTAGACAGTCGACGAGGTCTTACAGGAACAGTCCTGAAAATCACAACCCCGACCTATCGAACGCAGAAACAGTTGACAGATATAGCGTATACACTTCCAGCTGTGTTGCACACTCGCAGCCGTAACACAGGAGTGGCTGCAGGGGTCCGGCTACCTGACGGCGTGCTTTGCATATGCTGCGGAGCCGGGAGGCTACGTCCTCGGCATCGAGAAGTTCGAGAGCCTCGCGCGGCAGTCTGTGGTCAGCCTGCGCACGCACCACCGCAAGCTCCTTGACGAGGGAATCATCGAGATCCAGGCTGCCAACGTCCTCGGCCGTACGTCACACATTCTGGATATGCATGCATGCATGCATCGATTGATTTCACATGATTGATGCACCATGCAATACATCGTTGATAGAGATTCAGGCCTCGGCCATGCACCCTCCCCCCTTCCTCCTCATGGATCGCGATGCCGTCGTGAACGTCCGCCGCAAATACTGCTTTATACCGCCTTGCGGGCCTCTGTACGTGGCTCTGCCTGCTGCATGTCCCCCGTGTTGGTAGCTGTCACGACACATGTTTGCGCGGAAGTCTGCCTGTACACCTGCCCTGGCTGCAGTCTTGTGAGCTTTTGCAACATGTGTGTTTGGTGTACATGCTGTGCACGCTGCGTGTTTGGTGTGCATGCTGTGCACGCTGCGTGTTTGGTGTGCATGCTGTGCACGCTGCGTGCTGCGTGCTGCGTGCGAACCAATATCCGCACCTAGGCTTCAATGCCCTTGACAAGCGGCATCGCCCGCTGATAGGGGATCCCGGCGTCACTGCTGGCTGCCATGCATGTCACACACAACTCTGCATGTCACACAAACCTCTGCATGTCAACGTCGCGACGCGTCGACACGTCGATGGAGGGAGCTCCACTGCGACGCTCCGCGACATACGTGGCCATGACGCATGCTGTGCTGTGCTGCAGTGGAGGCAGAGGAAGTGGATGAGGAAGACAAGTTTGCCGCGATCCACGTCGGCGCCGCCGCAGCCACCATCCCCCAGGACCTGTGCTCCCTGCTGGCCCGCGGCGGCCGAATGGTCATCCCGGTCGGCCCCCAGCACGGCCCTCAGGTGCGGCACACCCCCACCTGCACACTGCAACCCGGGATTGTGATGTTCATGCTGTGCGTGCTGTGCATGCTGCCCTTTGGAGCAAGCTACCCTGGAATTCCTTCAGCGCGACCGCTTTCGAGCATCGCCAAATCACATGTGCGTTTCCTGGGACCGCCACACCGTGCAACGGCCGACTCTGTTCGTCGTGCTCACCATGTCTGGCCGACTCTGTTCGTCGTGACGATCATGCTGCATCGGTGACACCACGTCTGGCCGCTAGGTCTGCACCCACTCGGGCAGTTGAGACCAGTTGAGACCAGCGCACTCTTGTGGCAGACAAGGGTTGCATCAGGAAGCTTGTCGCACGCACGGTTCCTGTGGAACAGCGGGCGAGGCTATCATATAATGTGATGCGGGCGAGAATTTTCCTGACCTGTACTCCCGCCAAATATTGAACGCCTCATCTTGATAAGATGCTGAGCATTCCCAAACACAGCGGCTTTGATGGACACTTCTGAGAGCAAGTGCCCAATACGGCGATCCAGTAGTTTGCAAGGTTGGGGTAATGCACAGTAGCAGCACAGCGCGGGCACGTCCGGGCACGTCCGGGCACTGTGCATGAACTGCGTGCTGAAATCCGTGGGCTGTTACTGAAGGCTTGCATACGCTAGCACCAGAGCCCCCCGGCGCCAGTGCAACCTTGTGCTGGAGCTGCAGCCGGTGCATGGCCACGCGCAGCTCAACCAGGCCGCACGGCTGCATGCATGGCCACGCGCAGCTCAATAGACCGACCACTCCGTGGGACGGATTGACACCGCCCTACGCATCAACGGGGCAGCCACAGGTTGATGCGCGTGCCTGTGCAGTCCGTCCTACGGAGTGAACGGCCGTCGGTCGTAAGAGTTCACTCCGAGTGAACCTCGGTCGTAAGAGTGCCGGCAGGGCTATGCGCGCCCTGCGCGACACACTCTGCGGCAACATGGCATTCTAGCACCCGAAACAAAGGGATCCATGCACCCACCGGCACTGCTGTAACGGGTTCATCATTGGAGTGTGATGGGATGTAATGTTATGGACATCATCATGGGATCACAGTGGGAGGTTGTACAGAGCGTGGACATGCAGGATTAAACTGTGCATGAGTTGCATCAGACACAGTCTGCAAGAGACACATGCAGCTCCCGATAACCACATCTCCCATGCAGCAGTTGTATAACTGCATTGTACAACTGCATCGGCATCGGTGAGTAAGTATGTTCTGTGCACGGCATTCACAGTTGCCCAGTAGCACTGTGTGCAAACCACATGGCCGCAGCCTGCTGCGACCGTGGCATGCCTGCCGCGACCGTGACATGCCTGCTGCGACCGGGACATGCCTGCTGACACTACCCAGCAGCCTGCTGGCCAGGTCGATCCATGGAGCTGACAACAGAAGCTCTGCATGCCGTAGTGTTGCCTCACACTGCGCGCTCCGCACCACTCGCACCTCCGTCAGCTCAATGGGACGCCGGACCAGTGGCCACATGGGTGCCGTGTCAACAACCACATGCAGCACATGCATCTGTTGCTGAATTTTCTGTGACGCATTGGATATTAGTGCGTGTAGTAAGCAATCAAGTGTATGGTGGCATGTGCTGAGCAGCCTCAGTGCAGTACTCAACATGTTTCCGGTGAATGTTGAGCCCCACTGTTCTGACCATTTGGCTGAGCATTCCCTAATACAGCAGCTTTGATGGACATGTTTCAGAGCCAATGTCCGGCAAGGCGGTCCAGTACCATGCAAGGACAGGGTGTGACCCACTGAGTTGTGAGATAGGCCCCGTGCAGTGCTGCGGAGAGCGTGAGCCACAGCGCAGCAGTGGGTGCCATGGGTGCAGGTGCGGTGGAGCACATGCATCTGTTGATGTATTCGCCGTTGATGCATTGGATATTACTTGCGGTCTGCGCAATTGGGTGTACGACAGCGTGTCTCACACAACCTCAGTGCAGTGCTTATGACACGCTGAGTTGACATTATATGTTGACAGTATATGTGAGGCCAGTGCAGTATTGCTGAGAGCGTGTACGAAGGAGCCACGGAGCACCAAGGAGCAGCGGTGTGTGCAGGTGCTGACGATCGTGGATAGGGTGGACCCTGAGGGATCCCCTGAGCCGGCGCTCAAGGTGCGGGAGCTCATGGGAGTGCAGTACGTGCCCCTTACGCCACCTTCAGCAGGCGAGGGCGACGACTCCGACAGCCACAGCGACGGCATGCATGAGCCGGGACACGATTTCGAGCGCGCAAGCAGCGGCAGCGGCAGCGGCGGCGGCGGTGCTGAGGGGGGGGCGCATGAGCTGCAGGGGGAGCGGCATGCATGGCGTGCCCCCACCGGTCATGCGGCTCCGACCTCATGACGTCGGTCGCACGTTGGCGCGTGCATCGTCATTGGCATGTGATGCAGTGGCCGTGGCTGTAGGGCGCAATGGCTGCAGGTAGTGGCTGCAGGGGGAATACCGTGCGGTGCCGATGCAGGGTAGGAGGCAGTTTGGTGCTGTGTAGATATCATGGTGTATTGATGGACGTTATGAGAGTGCAGTGCAGTCTGCCGACGTCTGCTGTTGCCCTGTATACCGGTGTTTTTGCGAGAGAATGAGTGGTTTGGAGACGGGACTTGAGACTGTTTTTTACGGATTGTATGCGGCAACACTGTGATTGGGGAGTGCAAAAACTCATACGCATCTGTTTGGATATCGCGAATTGAGAAGGTATGCGCTAGCGCTATGTAAAGACCATTGTCTGGCAAGAGGGACATACACAGGGCATGCTAGAGGCCCTGTAGAGGACCAGCAGCGTGCTGGTGGCACGATTGAGACAAATTGTTCAGCCGAGGAGCCAGCCTCATGTCGCCACATGAGGCGATCTGTCGGAAAGGTGAGGTTTTGGGAACATCAGGTGTGGCTTTCGGGACACTCATTGTCATTGATTGTAACCTGCTCTAGCTCCGCATTGCAGGCCCCTGAGAAGCACATAAATGTTCCTCCCTTGCCATAAATGTTCCTCCCTTGCCTGCCTGGCTGAGGTGCCAAGGATCGACCAGCGCAGAGCCATCTGCGAGACTGCAACAGTGCAACAGTGTAGTCTAGAGCATCCGGATTGCAACGGTCACTCATGGGCATGTAACGGGAACAGAGGCGCTGACTGTTGCACATATCATGTATGTCACTGGTACCATGCATCGTTGGCCACCCCATGCCGCTATGCCCAGCAACACATGGCGTGTTAGGCCCACGCCAACCCATGCCGCTTTTCTGTCACATATCAGCATGCACTCCGCATCGCACCCGGCGATCGGGTGCGGCGCGGAGCATGTGCTGACATGGTCTGTATGCAAGTTACCAAACAGCAGAGGCGCACACGGTGCTCAACCTTTGGATTGCGCTAGCTGCCGGGCGAGACAAAGAAACATTCTAAGCAGACAGCCTCACAACCCATCATCAATCTGGGTGGCTGAACTCATCAGCGCGTAGCTCCCATCTACAGGCATGCATCGTGTACAGTGCTGCGAGTTCAGTGCTGCATGTGGTGTGCTGCGAGTACAGTGCTGCATGTGGTGTGCTGCGCATACCGTGCTGCGCATACCGTGCTGCGCATACAGTGCTGCGCATACAGTGCTATACCTGGTCCATCAGGTGTACCCTGGTGGCTGATGCAGCATGATCGTGCAAGGAGGTGAAGCAGCTAGACCAGTGGTTGCATGTGTACAGCACCGCCACATGCATATGTGTACAGTGTCACCGGGGTGGCATATCTCATGGCATATTGATACGGACTCATGCACACAGCATGGCAGCATGGAGCCTGCGCAGGATCACTCAGGCTGGCATGCCCAGTTTGCGAACAGTGCAGACCCGTCAGGTTCCTGCATGTGTACACATGTATACATTGCAATGCATTGTGGCAGCTCAGCAACTGCATGCACTGAACATGCACTGTGTTTACATCGACCTTTGGCATGCACACTTACGACCAACTAGAAAAGGGCCTGACAACATGAGCTCATGGTGTCACTGCTCATCAGGTAGTCCGTAACCGCAGCCTCGGTCTCTATGTAGTATGTACTTGACCGCAGCCTTGGGCAGCATGGTCGCATCCATGGTGCTGCTGACGGTGCCCTGACAGTGCCCGGGTCTAAGCTTCTGGGGCTTCTGGGGCTTCTGAAGCCTACCCCAGCTGTCCGGTGAAGCACGAGGTCTCTGCGTTGATCGTGCTGCGCCAATCCGGGAATGTCTTCCGAAGCTCAGAGACCTACCTAACAGCGTGAGGCTCACAGTGTCAGGCTCACACTAGGGCAGTTGACCGAACAGTGATCAGCCCTGCAGCGGCAACCTCAGGCAACTCAATGTGCAAACACGTGGGGATTCAAGCAACAGCACTTGCTAGCCCATGTGCATTGAATTAGCCATGTCTAGATTCCATCCCTGCTCCAGACAGGCTCAGTATGAGGTGGCAACAAAGAATGTAATGCACAATGGCGTGACAGAGCCCACATCTGCAAACCATGCTGTGCCAGCTCAGTATGCTGCACCATGCTGTGCACCATGCTGTGCCAGCTCATGATCAGCATGTGCAACAACACTGTTCAGGCCACTGCAAGCACGTGCAGACCAACGGCCGCTCTAACATGGCGACTGCTCAACGAGGCGACAGCACGAGGCGGCGGCTTGTTGCAAGTGTGGTTGCAAGTGTGGTTGCAAGTGTGGTTGCAAGTGTGGTTGCAAGTGTGGTTGCAAGTGTGGTTGCAAGTGTGTACATGTACCCCTGGTGTGTATCCTGCCATCAGCGTAATGAGCAGTGTGGCAGCAGCAATTACTACCTATATCATCATCAATACTGCTGTAAAGACTTGTTGCTGCTCCCCCACTACTCAATACGTCTCTCACTGATTACTTGAATGCGGACAAAATTGCCGCCCTGATAGGATGGGATGGAGTCTCTCATCGGTGATAGACATATCCCATCCAACAAGTGCGGCAGTCCTGTCCGACTTCAAGTAAGCGACGAGCAATCCCAAACAAACACCCACACATAGTTCAGTTTCAACTGCATCGCACGTGAAGATCATGTGAGACGCAGCGCTTGACATTGGCGCTGTCAGCAGCTGGCGCCAGGCGTCACTCGCAGCTGCAACCTCGGTGAGTCAGCAGCGTTCAACCTCGGTGAGTCAGCAGCGTTCAACCTCGGTGAGTCAGCAGCGTTCAACCTCGGTGAGTCGGCAGCTGGCGCCAGGCGTCACTCGGTTGCAACCTTGGTGAGTCGGCAGCGTTCAAATCATGAGCTGTGCTAACCATGGTGCAGAGAGGCCAGTCACTGTGTCTCCGGTCGGCATCGCGATCGGGCAGTGCCCTCAGGGGCATGGTTCCTCACTGACAGTGACAGTATACGACAGTCGAGTCCGACCAAGATCAGTGACCACACTTAGTGGTAAGGGACAGTGTCCACATGCAGGCAGGAGACAGTGGACAGACGATATACGCAGACGCGATTCCGGACAGATCGAAGCACATGTTGTTGGGGGCTGCGCACTAGAGCAAGGCAGCAGTCGACAATGCACCAGCCAGGCAGAAATTGCATACCAGAGCTCCGGCCTGAATGGCAGGATCCTGCGGGACTGCGGGCGGAGCCTGACAGGCGCGCTGTCCACTGCTGCCGTGATGTAGTGCGCGGCACCCCCTGTCAGGAGCTCAATCGGCGGACTGCAGCCAGCTAGAGAAACGAGACACGTTACAGGAGTATGCTTCACAACGTGGTAGAACCGAGAGGCAAGCAAGCATGGCAATGCATCAGTCGCACGAACGATGGCCGAGTGGCTTCCCTAGCAGTGCATCTGGGGCAAGCGCATGCTCTGGCCGACCGTCTGGTAGAGCATGCCAGACAGTTCGCCTGACGAATTGCTTCGATGTGACGTGTTCGAGGGCGGCAAATACAAGACAGACAACACGGCCCCTGTCTGACGGTGAGCTCCTGGCCGAGCTCCTGGCCTGCGAAGCCCTGAGAGCGATGGAGGGCGAGGTGCGTCTGAGGGCGAACTCGTGGTCCGCGAAGGCCAGGGACAAGGCATTGAATTACTCTTTAGAGCAGGGTCTGATGGGGTCCCAGCTGAGCGCGGACCCCTCAGACGCTGCTCAACAGAGTACTTGAACGCCTTGACGAGGACTTCATTGATCAGGCTGGCAAGATGCCATGCCGCAAAGCGCGTGCCAGCCGTGCCATGCATCGACGCCAGAGTCGAATGGCAGATCTAGACCATGTCAGTGAGGATCCGGACGACCGCGTTTGTTCCGAGTACATGGCCACATGCAACACCTGCCGAGGCTGGCGCCCTGTGGCTCCTTGCAATGGGCACCGTCGCAAATCAATCGTCAGGGAGCCGCCTGAGGATGTGGAGCTTGAAGATCCCCAGTGGCGTTGAGCAGTCAACATGTCAACATGCACATGTTGACGGCTCACCGACACTAGAGATGCTCCACATCCCCCTTCAAAGCCCTGTTACGACAGAGCTCGCGGCAATAGCTGCGCTGACAGCGATAGCAGCATGTGCGCCTTCAAGCAACAGCACTTGGTAGCACATGTGCAGTCAATTGCCCATGTCTACACATGCCATTCCTGCTCAAGACATGCTCAGTATGAGGTGGCAACAAAAGAATTTAATTCACAATGGCGTAACACTGCCCTTATCTGCAGACTCATGACCATGCTGTACCAGCTCATAATCAGCGTGTCGACTACACTGTCCAGGCCACTGCAGCACATGCCGACAAACGGCAGCCGATCGAGGCGACTGCTCAACGAGGCGACGCCACAAGTATGTACACAGTCATTTCACCGCAATGGTCGGGTGGGTACGAGTCCCAGTGGTCCGAGACATTCAGAGCAGTTCAGCTCACCAGTGCTCAATATGTCCGTCACCAGCGAGACTCTATCCCACCCAACAAAAGCGGCGATCTTGTCCGCTGTCAAGTCAGCGACGAGCGACGAACAACATCAAACATCAGAATGATTCAGCTGCAACTGCAGTGCGCATGATGATCATGTGGGTTGCAGTGCTTGACAATGGTGCTGTATGTGCAGCTGGCGCCAGGTGTCACTCGCACCCGCTGCAGGAGGTATATCAGGTGACATGATGTGTCAGGTGCCCCTTGGCGGCCATGCGTTGGCCGCCACAACGCATGCATTGTGAATCATTCCACGGTGGAGGAAATCAGCGGCATCCTCAGTCAAATCAATGTGTGCTTAAACGTCCGAGCAACACCACTTGGCACCACATGTTGAATCAATTGTCCAAGTCTAGATGCCATTTTTGCTCAAGATAGGCTGTGTATGAGGCGGCAGCAAGGAATTTAACTCACAATGGCACCGAGTCGGATTCCCATGCACGGTGGGGGTGAGAACCGCGATCTGTGAGTGGCCATTTCGTTTGGTGTACCGAACGATACATTTCAAGCTACCTGTCCCAGCTGTGTAGTATGCACTGTACAAGACTGAGACAGACAAAAGCGTACGGCATGTAGACAGACAACAGCTCATGATCAGCCACATGCCTGCACTGCTGCTGTTACTGATACAACAGATCTGTACAGGTGTTGTGAGACCACATGTCCGATACGAGGTAACAAGCCCGAGGCAGGGATGTGTGCTCCATGTCATTCTGGAAGGGTTCTGTTTCAGAAGTGCACAAGCGGGTCTGCACAGGTGCCATTGCAAATGGGGTCTACCCGTCAACTGATCTCATTCTGGTCAGACTTGACAGTGCCTGGCAGTCGAAGAGCATGCTGACCATTTGCAAATCCTGTCTCGACATCAAGAGACTTGGGCTGCGGCAAGGTTGGCACAAGCGTGGGCTGCCTCTGCAGAGAGCTATCAGCAGCAGTGTTCTGTCAACTGTTGATCAACCGTTGTTGGGTGGGGCAAGACCCGTGCAACTGCTTGAGTGGTGCATGGTGCCCTGTGGATCGAGGAATGTCTGGGTCAATCGGTAACAGTGGAATAGAGCTGTAGGCAGCGCGCAAGGTGACACAGCCTAACGGTGCCAAGCTGACCTCCGCGTCGCTGCAAGCTGCGGGAGTTGTCCGCCCGCGACCTCGTGCACGGCCCGACCAAGTTCGGCAAACGAATTGTATAGATGAGAGCATAGGAGTGCCAGCGCACCAGCACGGAACTTGGGTTGCTTGAGGACGAGTAGCCGTGGAGTCAAGAGGACGCCTAGACCTGGCCGTGCCAAATGCGCGGAACATGTGGGACCGCAACTCATGTGCCTCCAATAGCCTAGTTAAAAGGCGCGAGTTCTTTCATTTACAGCCTATGATACGGGTAGGGGCGGTTCGGACAACACTATTCTGCGCGCGCCAGCTGCGGGATGAGCTCGTCCGAAGAAGACGCTGTATGCGGGGGCACCGACGACGACAGGATGCAGCACGGCACTGGGCACAACGTATATGTGTCGCTGGTCGCTGCTTACATCGACTGTAAGGCGACACAACTGGCCAGGGCTTGCGGTCGCTGCATGCAGCTGACTCGCGATACCCTCCAAGCCACCCAAACACCTCGATAAATCGACAGGCACCATCTCGAGCTCGTGCGCCCTGTGGTCCTCAAAAGCATCCAAATTACCAGGCTGGCACATTCTGTCAGGAGGTCCCAGTGCAGCTGCTGCCTGGGGCAAAGAGCGCAATCGTGCCTCCACTGGTGATTCACAAGGGAAGTTACAACAGCGTGAAGTGTAAATGTATCTGCTTGCCGTAGCCGAGTAGGCCACTGCGTGCACAAACACGATGGTCCACAGCCGCGATGCGATTCACAGGGCCCTGCAGGGCGATTTGAAAAGCCACAGGCGCTCAGCACGAAACACTGGCAGGACCCAGCACGCAGCACGCACATGAAAGCTGAACCCACGCCCCCCAGAAGCCAATGCACGGACACAGCACGCAGCAGGCAGCATGCTGCAGCACACCACAGCCCAAGCGTGCATGCATTTCGCAGCACGCAGCATGACCACCAGGCTCTGCAGCCCTGGCACAACGACGTGATTGGCACCTGATGGTGCCACACATTCTCACTTCTCCGTGCATCCCATGCGCGGCACTTGTCACTCCAGCAGGCCCGCATGGAGCAACTGCACGGAGACACGCGGCCCTGAACATGTGTCAACCATACGTTTTGTCTGCAAGCTCCGCAGCGATGAGGCCCCCCAGATCGCAACACCTCAGCCACAGTGCGGGTCATGAGTCGGCCAGCTACTACTATAAGGAGTCGGCCAGTCAAGTGCGGTCGCGGCAGCTACCACCCCTGCGAGCTGCCACCCGGCGCGCCCGCCACATCTGGTGGCAGCGCGAATATCCCGCGCCGCGTGCGGCCCGCCTGCCATGGCCCCATCGGAGCGCGGCCGCCCCCGGCGCGCCGCTGCGTGCCTGGACCGCCACCCTCCCCTCCTGACCCTGGTGGGGGCCCAGGCAGTGTCGGCCCACGCGCTGCCGGTCGCGCTCCCCGCATGCCCCCTACACCCCCGGCCATACCGCTTCCCTCTGCTATGCTGTTTGGGCCGAACGCAGAGGAGCGCGCGCGACCTGCGCCGGAAATGTCATCATCTCCATTCACAGTACCCCGCGTCCATGACTGGCCACCGCTTGCAGGAGGACGCGCCCCGCCGCCGTGCGGCGCCGTATAGCCCCGCCCTTGATGCGGGCTGCGAGGCGGGCTTCCCCTGCCCCCTCCCCGCCACCCGCGCCCAGGCGGCGGCGGCATCGGCGATTCCCCGGGCGGCTGATGCGCGGCGGCCGCGGCAGTCGGATCACGCAGCGGCGGTGACAGGCACGCCGCCGCGCCTGCGTGGGCAGCCGCCGCAAGCTCCGCTGGCTGCTGCGCATGCTGCGTGACATGCCACGCGCCACGGCCCGGCTGGAAGCCTGCATGCTTGAACCATGGCTGCGCTCCCGCGGCCGCGTCCAGGAGCACGGTCCCAGGTGCATCCGGCCGCACACCTTTCGGCACCCCTGTAGACATCACATTCAGTACCGCGGCAGCGCCCCCGTCCCTTGCATCGGTCTGGAGGACTGCCCCGCCGGCATGCGCTCCGGGACTCGCACCATCATGCTGTGTGTGCTGTGCCTGCTGCGCCTGCCCCCTCCCATTCACCCCAGCACGCCCAGAACCCCCCCTCCCTTTCCGGCCACCTCCCCGCCCTCGACCCCTGTCACCCCCGCGACCCCTCCCACCACCACCCCCCCCTCCGCCACCCCGGCCCCTCCCCATCCCCCCCCCTCCTGCGCCGCCACTGCCGCGCCCGCCTCCCTCCCCCCGTCCGCCCCCATCGCCCCCTGCACCGCCGCCGCGACCGGCCCGCCGGTTCTGCTCCCGCCGCCGCCGCGACGCCAGGTCATCATCGTCGTCGCTGTCGTCGTCATCAGCCCCGTCACTGCCCCGGTCCGACCCCCCCTCCTCGATCGCCTTGCCTCGGCCACCGTTGGGGTGCCAGAGCTTGGCGTCCGGAAAGAGAGAGGTGGCGTCGGCGTGCGCGATGAGGCAGCCCCCGAGGTGAGTCCGCGCGTCCTCAAACAGCGCCCGCCAGTGCTCGTTCACGCTGAGAGTCTGCGCGTTGCCGAGGATCCACAGCGCATGCATGGCGCGCGTGATGCCGACGTTCATGCGGCGCACATCCGTCACAAAACCTGCACACACAGCTGCAAACTCATACCGTGTCACTCACAGTGCTGAACTCATGCAGGGAGGCAGGGGCGACATCCGCGAGCACTCCCCGCGCCTGTGCCTAGCAGCACAGCACAGCACGGCGCTAGCGCGCCCTGGGTCGGTCGCATGGGTGGCCCAGCAGTTGGGGTTTGCGCAGGTATTACGTAAAGATGCCTCACCAACATCTGCCATGCCGCATCCACAGTGCATCACAGGTGATTACGTAGGCCGGCTGCTCTAGACAATCCTTGACTCACATAGGCAGACAGATCACGGGCAGACAGACCACGCTTCCAGCAGCTGACACGGCCGTGCTCGTCCCACCTCACCTCTGCAGAGCTCTGCTCTCACACCAATGCACCAGGTACCCCACACTTGCACATTCCTGGACCGCCTCATCCGACAATTGCTCTCAAACGTGTCCCACATCAACGCTGCTGTATTTGGCAATGCGCAGCCAAAAATTCAGAGACGAGGGGGCCAATTGTTTGTGGGAACGCGGTAGACAGAGAGCCACAGCAGCGGGGAGGGGGGGAGGGGGGTGGAGGGAGGGGGGGCACACCGAGGAGGGCGCGCGCGTTGCGCGTGGACTCGGAGGCGGCGGCGCGCACGCATGAGAAGATGACGACCTGCACCTGCTTGCCCTGGAACGAGTCGACGGTATCGATCTGCACCTCCGACGCGACGTCTTTGCCGAGGACCTCCTCAAACGCCTGGCGCAGGCGGCGGCACTGCTCGCGGTAGGGCGTGATAATTCCCGTCAGGCACGGCTGCGGTGGCGGCCGCCCCGCCGCCTTCGCCTCCTCGACCTGCTGCACCAGGAACGCCCGCAGCTCCTGCAGACGCACGGAGCTCTGGATTGGATTTTGTGTCGGAGGGGCGTGTGAAGTGAGAAACGTTACAGAGGTATGCTCCACAAGGTGGTAGAACGCAGAGGATGGCAAGCATGGCGATGCAACGGACACACGAACCATGGCCGAACGCCGTGCAGGGTGGGCAGTGTGGGTGGAGTGATGCATGTGTGAGGGGAATTCTGGGGGGTTTCGGGAGACAGGCCGCGCAGGGTGCGGCCCCGTCTCACTGTTGTGGCAAAGTACTGCGCAGCACAGCGTGCTTGGTGGAACACGCCGCAGCGGTGTGTGTGTCTGTTGCGGTGCGCATGCTGGCTGAGAGGAAGCTCGAGAGAGGCTGCAGTCGAAGCACGCAGCACAGCAGCCGCGCGCCGTGTGCATGCCAACAGTGGGTGAACTTCAGTGGCAGGTACCTGTCGGGACAGCGCGGCGGTCTGACCAAATCAGGGGCGGCTGCCGAAGCCAGGGCCGCAGCTTCAGCCCAGTTCTGCATTCAGAGCCGGGCTACACAGAGGGGCTGCTTCCGGTCTGGAGCCCCGCTGCGTACTCAGCCCAGCCTAGGCTACGCGCTGTGACCTACCCTCTGTAGCGGCAATGCTCCGGGAGTATGCTCCACAGGGTGGGAGAGCAGGCAGGCAGGCAAGCATGGCAATGCATGAAACACATACACGAACAGACGACCGTATCTCCGTCAACTATTGAATCCCTCAGCTCGGATTGTTTGGCTGAGCATTCCCAAACACAGCAGTTTTGATGGACACGTTTTCGGGTAATTTTCAGATCCAGTCGGCTTTTCTGCGAATACTCCAAGTAAGGGGCGCCTAGGCGATGCCATAAGGCCGTCAAGTGTAGGGTACCGTTCTAGCGTCTACCCTTCTAGCGTCTTCCCTTCTAGCATTTACCCTGCTAGCAGCTGGTGTGCCGGGGGGGCACACCTGGAAGATGGCGAGGGCGAGGTTGATCTCTCCGAGGTTGTACCTGCTGCCTGCGCTGCCGCCCGACGTGCTCGCCTCGTCGCGGCCGCCGGCGACGTCGTACACCACGTACGGCTTGAACAGGTCGTGCTTGTAGAAGGGCTGCGCTGGCCGCCCCAGCACGCTCTGCCCGTCCTGCGCAGCACAGGGCGCCCGCGTGACGACTAGGCACAAGAATCATCAGGCGCGGCGTGCGCAGCAAAAGATGTGGCGCGGTGCCGAGCTTTGTGCTGTGGCAGACTGAGCCAAGTGGAATGCATGTGGCAGACTGAGCCAAGTGGAATGCATGTGGCAGACTGAGCCAAGTGGAATGCATGTGGCAGACTGAGCCAAGTGGAATGCATGGATGGACATGCACAGGCGAAGCTGGCAGCTTTCATTGCCAACATGCATTGCCAAAATGCTAGCATTGGCAGATGGCTTTGCATGCACAGGTGCGCGCTAGCTGGCTGGTTCCGTTGCCAACATGCATTTCGGGCTCTATGCAGACTGCGCAAGTTGCTGTTGCCTCACAGAGCAGTGAGCCAGGGTGACAGATCCGACCGATGCTGAAAAATCCTGGAATTTCCGGGGGAAAGCAGGTGAGGCATGCGGAGGCGCACAATGAGGTCGCCGTTGTAGAAGTGGTTGCTGGGGAAGCGGCGGATGTGGGGGTGCATGCGGTACTGCACGCTCAGCATCTTCACCGGCCAGCCCGCCTGCATCAGCCGCTCAAACAGCGACCGGTCAAACGCGAGCTTGCGGCTCGCCTTGCTCAGGATCGTCGCCGGCAGCTGCCGCGGGTCCCCCACCAGCACCACCCTGCACAGCACACAGCACGCGGGTGTCACAGCACGGCTGTGCATGCATCTGCGATACCACACATGATGCATGAGCCTAGCGCAAGCTACATACATACACACAGCGGCACGCATGGATCAGAGCCCCTCGATGTAATAGTACATACAGAGGTTCGTGATGACATATCTCCGCAGGGCGTTCCCGACGTTTGGTAATGGTGGTGTGGTGGCCCTTTGCCGCCTTTGCACCCATGTGTGTGTGTTCTTGCCAGAGGACTCGCCGTGTTGAACGTCTTCAGTGCTTACAACTGGATCGGAGCCCCTCGATGTATTACTTAAAGAGAGTACATACAGAGGCACGCATGGCACGCGAGGGGGGGGAGGGGGGGGGGGGCGCACTTGCCGGCGCCGAGGGTGAGGGGCTGCAGCGTCGCCATTTCGGAGGCTTGCGCGGCCTCATCGATGAGCACAAGGTCAAAGCGCCGCGCGTGCGCAAACGCGCGCCTCCCCGTCGAGCTCAGGGTGGTGAAGACGATCTCCGCCGCGTCCATCAGCCGCGCCGCGATCGAGTCTTCCGCCGCAAAGCGCGTCGTGCCGCCCTCGTGCACCGACCGCACCACGTTCCATCTGCACAGCACGCGCCACACAGCGTGATGAGCTGTTCCCGACTCTGGCATGTTCCTGTGCATGCTGGGGCAGGCGAAGCAGCAGCGCGTACGCACATTTCGATCTCGTTCTTGTGGCGCGCGATGTCGTTGTGCGCCTTGATGTAGTCCTGCGCGGTGCGCCCGCGGTCCTCCGCGGCCAGGCCGGCGAAGGAGAGGCGCTGCGCGCAGTAGTCGCGCTGCTCCGCCGCCGACGCGAGCTGCGCGCGCTCGCGCGCAAACGTCCGCATCAGCTCCTGCGGGTCCCGCTCCTGTAGGTACGTCGCTACATTGCCGTCCACCCACACCTGCACGCGCGCACACGCTGCCTTGAAAGCCGGCAGGTATGACAAAATGTAATTATGCGGCGGATCGACACACACGCACACACACACACACACACACACACACACACACACACATCCTTCTTTTCTACATACGCTTCTGTTCGACGGCCTGGTCTCCTTCCGACCGGAGCAGTGCTAGTAGCGATGTGAGCTAGCGCGGATCCCGGCACACCGCGTCCATGCCAAAGTAGACAATTGCTCAGATTATTTTGATCTGCGTTGTTTTTACTGCGGCTAGCGACGTGGTGCGGCCGCCGTCAAGGCGAGCGTTGTCGCGTCCACCACTCACCGTGCCCACTGCTCTGCCTCAAGCAGGTATCTCTTAGCTACGACATACAGCAATGCCAGCATGCCCGTATGATAGTTGTGAGGTTGCGCCAACCACGAGGAGCGAGCTTTTCCGTCACATACGTACACGCCACAGTGACGACCCCAGGCTACCGCGGCACAAGCAGGACGGGCTTCACTGCAAGTACTGTGCTATATGTGGTGTTTTGAGGTCGACATTGACCAACAAGCATGTCTGCAATCGGTCAGATCTGCCGGCTCAGCGCGCAGCGCATCAACCAAGCGACGCAGGTCATCCCGGGGCTGGTCCATCTACCCGTCAGCCCGCAGCACAGGCAGATCAGGATGAGCAGCAGCCCCATCCCACAGGGACCCAGCAGGCAGCCCCCGCAGCACAGCTTGTTGCACAGGCAGATCAGGATGAGCAGCTGCCCCATCCCACAGGTACCCAGCAGGCAGCCCCCGCAGCACAGCCTCTGCGAGCTCTAGCAGCCCCTCCAGCGCACCCGCCCCAACGCCGTCTCCCACAGCACATTCCCCAGGGCTCCCACGAGGCCTTCGGTGCATCTGTAGCAGGCCTGCTTGAAGCATTCAACGATGCAACAGAGCAGGGCAGCGATGGTGACATCACACGTGCATTCGACGCCCTCATCGATCTCCCGGGTAAGGTGCTGTCGAGTGTTGGTGGCAGAGGCGCGTCCCGGGGGCTGCGCAAGCGCCTGGAGGTCCTTCGGGAGGGCGGTGAGCCTCACGTCCCAGACCGCGCCAGCCAGAGAGCAGGTGCTGGCCGCGATCAGCAACAGAAGCTTGCAGACTCTGTCCACCGGGCGCTGCAACATGGCAGCGCCAAGAGGGCAGCCGCTCGTCTGGACGCACTGCCAGTGGCAGAGTTCTCTCCAGACGTGCTCGCTGAACTGCAGCGGCTGCATGGCGAAGAACCCATCGCACCTGAGATCCAGCCAACAGCACCCCCCCCCACCATCGACGAGGACACCATGCACCAGATCCTACGGCACCTCCCCAGAGGCTGCGCTGCCGGGCTCTCCGGGTGGACGTACGAGCACGTCCGCGCCGCAGGGATGGCGTCCGACGCAGCGCGCACCCAGATGGTACGGTTCGTCAACATCGTTCTGCGAGGGGAGCTCCCGCACCTGCCCCGCCTCCTGGATTGCAGGCTGCTTGCGCTGCGCAAGCCCAATGGTGGGCTCCGTCCGATCGCCATCGCGGAGGTGTGGCAGCGCCTCGTCAGCATGTGTGCAATGCGCACGTGCGCTGATGCCGGGCCCGCAATGGCCCCGCTGCAGGTGGGAGTGGGAGTCAGGGGCGGCGCCCAGAGCGTCGGCCATGCAGTCCGCGCGGCTGCTGCAGCAGACCCCGCGTGTGTCGTGATCCAGCTAGATTGGGCGAATGCGTTCAACAGCGTCCGCCGTGCCGCTCTGCTCCCTGCCGTACAGGAGCGGGCACCCGCGTTGCTGCGCTACGCGCAGTATGTCTACAGGCTCCCAGCTGAACTGCATGTTCACGGTGCCCCTGCGGGCACGGCCCCGATTGAGTCGCAGTGCGGGGTAAGGCAAGGCGACCCTGTCAGCGGCCAGCTGTTCGGGTTCACGCTGCAGCCGGCACTCCAGGACACGCAGCAAGAGCAGCAGCAGCTCTTCGACGAGAACGGAGCCGGCCTGGTCGCATTTCACGACGATTGCACGATCCGCGGCAGCCCAGCCACAGCCATGCGCGCCTTCAGAACCCTCGTCGCAGCCGCCGCCCCGTCCGGCCTTCACCCACAGCTCCCCAAGTGCGTCGCGTATTCTGCGGATTCGGCAGCGGCAGCCGCCGTTGCAGAGGAGCTGGGGATTGCGCACGCGGAGGCAGGCGTGGTCGTGACCGGCACGCCCATCGGCACGCCGCAATTCCAGTCAGCGCATGTGCAGCAGACCGCTGACAAGGTGTGCAAGCTTATCGACACGCTCTTGTCCCTCCCCCTCCCAGCGCAGGACCAGTTTCTTGTGCTCACGATGTCGTTGCAGCGGCGCATGATGCACTTCGCGCGGGTGCTGGAGTGGGAGCACATCTCCGAGCACATGAAGCGGACAGAGGCAGCTGCGGTGGCAGCAGTACGGCGACTCATGCGACTGCACCCGGGGCCCGGGGAGGGGGCCGCTGATCAGATGGTGCTACCAAGCAGGCTGGGGGGTCTTGGCCTGCTCAGGACGGCACCGGAGGTCGGCACTGCCGCCTACATCGCGGCGGCGGCCCTGTGTGAGGTGACATTCAGGGAGGATGGCCCCCCATGCTTCCGGCCGTTCAGCGGCCCAAGCGGTGCAAGGCTCTCGCAGCTGTGGCAGCAGCTGCACGACAGCCTCCGGCTCTGGCCTGAGCCCGACAGAGCGCTCGACCCCACCGGTGGCACGATTGCGATCGTGCTGCCCACCATCCAGCCGACAGTCACCCACGCCATCGCCCAGCGCCGGTATGACGCACTGCTTGCTGCCAATGACCTCACCACAGCTGTTGGTGAGCGGGCTGCGGCGCGCTTGCGCAGTTGCGCATGCCGTGAGTCGGCGATCTGGCTTGACACCCTGCCTGTTGCGCCGTCTCTGCAGCTGTCCAACGTCGACTTTGCATTTTCTCTCCGCCACCGATGTGGGATTTCCCCCATGCATGTGAATGCACGGGGAGTCACATGCAAATGCGGACAGTTCATCCTGCCTGACGACCTCGACCATGCAATGACGTGCAAATCGCTGTCCGAAATCCGTACCGTGCGCCACAATATTCTCCAGGAGAGATGGCGCGGGGCGGGGTCGCGGGCGAGCGTTTCCAGCACTAAGGTCCCCAACACTCGTTGTTTTCTGACGCAGCATGCACAGGAACTCGCCGCGACTGATACGCACGCGCAGAGCAGCATTGCTCGGCGTGGGGACGGGGCGAATGGCGGGAGGCGAGATCCAGGCAGGGCCGACGACGTGGGCGGGATGGGTGAAGCGGCTGGGCGAGACGCTGCGGGCAGGGACACAGATGTGGGCAACGATGCAACGGAGGGTGCTGAGCACAGGGATTCAGGCCAGGAGGGGCAGGGTCAGCCGCAGCGCGGGGCAGATGCACAGGCAGAGGAGCTAGATGATGCCGAGCCGGCCTCAGGTGTGGTGCCGGAGGCGGACAAAATCGGGGATATCTTGTGTGTTCCGCCCAGCGGCGAGCTCCGCATTGCGGATGTGTCTGTGATTGACCCTGTGGCGCAGACGTATCGCAGAGCGGCAGCCGGTGGGGATGGCGCTGCGGCGGCGGTGCGCGATAAGCACAAGGCAGCTGCTTATCGTCGCTATAATCCGCATGCGTACGATTTTGTTGCGTTGTCGCATGAGACATTCGGCAGGTTGAGCAAGGGTGCATTGTCGCATCTGATGTATCTGGCTGATATTGCTGTCGAGTGTGGTATACAGGATCGGGCGCAGTACATCACCAATGTGAAAAGAGAACTGAGTGTAGGTTTGTGTAGAGGCAACGCGCTGTTGTTCAGAATGGGCTTGCAGATCATGACTGGTGTGTCTGGAAAGGCAGCCGTGGCGGGCAGAATCCGCCCGGTTGCTGAGTTGTGAGGTAGTGCGTCAGATGTGCCACTGGCATGACTAGCGCATACCGACTCTGTAACCACACACACACACACACGCTGGCGGTGACGCGTTGATATTACGAATCGCCCGTCCTGCGCGTGGCAACATCATGCAACCACGCACACGAGCCCTTTGCATCCTGGCATGTCACGATCCACACGTCACAGCCGCGGCTTGCGGCCTGCCCGGCCGGTGTGTCTGTGTCCGGTGATTCAGAGCGCAAGCCCAGCGCCATGCCACATATCGCCGTCATGTGGCGCGCCGTGTGCTGTGCGTAATGTGTGCTGTGCATGCTGTGTGCTATGCTGACTACGTTAAAAACCCAAGACAGTAGTCCCTCCGCCACCTCAGACAAATACACTAGCGCGTGCGAGTGGCATGCGCAGCTGCTGGTGGGGCAGACGGGGGCAGGGGGCGGGTGCACCGGGTGGGGGGCGCACGCGCTTGGCCTGGGGCGTCATGTTGGCAGACTCGCTGCCCATGCGCACGGCCTTGGGCTCGTAGCGATTGCCGTGCACGTCCACAAACTTGTCGTTGAGCACGCGAGACAGCAGCTCGTCTGTCGCGGCATTTGACGGCGCGCACACCAGGATGCGCGGCCGCCGGATCTCCTCATCGGCCGCCGGTGCCGCCGCGGGGCCGCCGCCGGCGGGCGCCTGTGGGCGGCTGGTGCGGGGGCGCTTCGCGGCGGGGGGGCCGGGGGTGGCGGCGCGGCGGGGTCGGAGGCTGCCGCGGCGCCAGGGTTGGCGCGGGCCTCGATCTGGCGATGGTGTGCAAGGTTGTAGACTTGGTAGTGGCAGAGGTGCCACGCGTTCAGCACGGACTGCACAGGCAATGGCCGGGGTAAGAAACGTTACAGAGGGGTTGCTCCAATGGCGGAGGTTGGGGGTGGGGGGGGCTGCACTGGGTGGAGGGTCAGGGAGCAACTGCATTCTGCTGTGTGCAGCTGTCACGGTGCAGTTGCATGCTGGGGATGCATGCGTCCACAAGATCAATGTGTTCTGACACGAGCAAGCAGATGTCTGCGGGTCGGATCAAGCGCGGATCAGCCTGTGTCTCGTGCCCCTGGCGATGATCCGTGCCAGGGTCATCAGGAGCAGAGCGATGCCCGGGCGATCAGACGATGGGGTTTGGGAACACAAGTGTAGCACACGGCGGCTTGTTGCCTGGTCGCAGCTGCCGAATGTCACGCGGGTGTGGACCTGGTGCCTGCGAGTGGACTGCGCCATGCTGCGCGAGGGCGGCGTGCTGTGTGTTCGAGCTGCCGGTTGTGGGCCGTGTGCGTGCGGTTCGCGCCGATGTGCTGGGTGCTCGTGCTGCTTGTGGCTGTGTCTTTTGCTCCCTTGTCTCGGCGCTGCTGGGGTCATAAGCTACCACAGTGTAACACATGGCTATGTGTATCAGCTGCACTCCTGTGGGTGGTGCCCGTGCACTGTGGGTGGTTGCGTGTCAGCCACGGGTGCGTAGTGGTGCTGGGTGACAGTCGGCGGTGCCGTGGTGCCGTGGTGCCGTGGTACCGTGGGGCCGTGGTGCCGTGGTGCCGTGGTGCCGTGGTGCCGTGGTACCGTGGTACCGTGGATGGGCTCTGTAGGCTGTTCAGCAGGAGAGAGCAGTTGATCGCTTCTGGCCGGTCGGCAAGTGTGTGAGCACAGCAGGGGCACATCAGGGGGACAGCAGGTCTAAAACGCGCACAGCAGGGCTCAAGTGCCAGCAAGTCCCACAGCCGTACAGGCGGTGCAGGCTGTGCAGGTCAGAGCGTGGGCTGCCTACCTTGACTGTGTGGGTCTTGCCGGTGCCCGGCGGTCCTTGGACGAGCACAAAGGGCAGCACCGAGGGCTTGCTGCCCGTGGTGCAGCTGGACATGAAGGTCTGAGTCTGGGAGGCGGTGACGCACAGCGTGGCGCACATCTCGATCGCCTCCATCTGTGTGAAGTCATGGTTTGCCTTGATGTAGTCCACAAAGGGCGCAAACGATAGCTGCACAGCAGGACGACGGTCACCCACGGAGATGCATAGCAGCGGGCTGGTTCAGTAGGATGAGAGATACGTTACAGAGGTATGCTCCACAAAGTGGTAGAACACAGAGGCAGGCATTCATGGAGACTGGGATCAGTCGCACCTCATCAGGCCAGATGCGATGGGCTACTGATCCCTGCGCCTTCAGTGTCAAGGACGGCCTCAGGAGGCTGTGCATCTCAGGCTTGCGGCACATTGCCTCCAAGGCAGCCATCTCTCGTTGTGATGTGACCGGAGCTGAACAGCTGATCACGTACCACTTTGGCGCATCGCCTGCCACCGTCTTGTCCATACAGCCCATGAGGAGCGGGGATGTGGAAGTGCCCGGGTGGTTTGGCTTGCTGCGTGCTTCATCGTCACGCGGGCCGTGTTGTACTTCCAGAACGAGGCCCTCGCTTTCTGAACGGCCGCTAAACTTCACCCACCCGGCAATCAGTGCACCTCGTGTGGATTCTGGCTGTGTATGCAAGTTGCAGAGATTGCGGAAGGAATTGCGATGCTTCGAGGGGTCTGCGCTGCAAATGAAAACTATGGCGCCCTCGCGCAGCTTTTTCGCGACGTTCATCTTTTTCTTATTGCCTACGACTGTACATGCAACATCTGCTAATCCGTCACCGATGTTGGTGACGGATCTGAGTCGGACTTGGAATACCCGATCAGCGCGCATCTCCTCTTCAACTTCTTTGGAGAGAGATGCCGTGGCCTCATCAAGAATAAAGGGCCGGAAGTTCTCTTTGTATATCTCCACTGCTCTTTCATCGCTATCAGACGCTGATCCAAACTCTACGGGCACTGTTTCTGTACTGCGAGCCAATGGACACTTCGGATGCCATGCCCATGTGCTAAGCAAATACCTAGTCAAGCATATTGAATCCTGAAATTGATTGGTGTCATCGCCGGCGTCGGCCTGCTTCTTCACAGTCTTGCGCAGCTTGGGCGCCCGTCTCTCGGACATCGCGGCCAAGCTGCCGCAACACAGGGCAGACTACAGTCGTGTGCCACTGCGACCCTGTAAATGCGTTGCCTTGGCGGAAGAGCAAGCATATGCGTGATAGCGCTGTCTGGAAACGTCGCGCAGAATAAACAACGTCGGCGCTCGCACTCCTTCCATGTTCTACTCCTCGGGCATGACAACAAAGTATGGAATGTTTGCATTATGCATTTCATGCTCATAATTTCATCATCGTTGCTGAGACCGCCGGTCGCGTCTTGCACGCAACGTTGACCGTTCA
>JALKAD010000197.1:238607-255390 GCA_024500015.1 Ulva compressa | reverse complement strand
TGCCGGGTGAACATGCCGCACAGACAGCCACTGATGCAAGTCACACAGATCACGCCCAGCAGCGCACACAGAAGAGCAGAGGAGACGCACGAGGATGCCGAGGGCGTTGCCGCTGCCCTGGGGGGTGAAGTAGTGCGAGAGCGGCGCGGACGAGGGCGACTGCTTCCACCCGCCGATGTGTTTCAGCGCGATCCCGTTGAACGCCTGGCCCGACAGCAGCGACTGTAGGATGCTGCGCGTGACGAGAGACGTCCGCAGCACGCGGGGGCTCGAGATCGAGCCTGGGACGGGCCTGGGCCGCTGCGCTGTCCAAACATGCCGCCTGCACTGCTCCACCGAGTGTGTACCGACACCGGCAGCCGTGTCGCGAGCCAGCCTGGCCTCAGCCTGCGCCGATGGCTTTTATCAGTATTTACATCGAGCCTGGGACTGGCCTCGGCTGCTGCGTCGTCCGAACGTGCTGCCTGCAGTGCTCGCGCCAGCGTGCACCCACACCGGCAGCCGTGTCGCGAGCCGGCCTTGTCACAGCCTGCGCCGATCGCCTTCTCAGTACATATACAACGCCTTGGCCGAGCCTGGGCCGCTGCGCTGTCCAAGCATGCCGCCTGCACAGCTCGGGCTCGTGTGCACAGACACCGACAGCCGATTCGCAACGCAGCCTGGCCACAGCCTGCGCCGATCGCCTTTGATAACAATTACACCGAGCCTGGGACTATCCTGGGCTGCCGCGTTGTCCAGACGTTCCGCCTGCAGCGCTCCAGCGACTGTGCACCGACACCGGCAGCCGTGTAGGCGCGCCAGCTTGTACAGTCTGTCGCTCGTGATCGGCCTTTCCAGCGATACGACGGATGTGGACGACCTGGGACGAGTCTGGGACGAAACGCGCCCGGACAGCGTGGCTGAGGGGCCAGCGACGAAAACCCCGGTAGCCACGCCGACAGCTTTCACCAGTATTTATTTTTCGACGGCTAGTTTTCGACTGCTGCTGTCCAAACGTTCCGCCTGCAGCGGCCACACCGGCAGCCGTGTCGCGAGCCAGCCTGGCCTCAGCCTGCGCCGAAGGCTTTTACCAGTATTTACATCGAGCCTGGGACGGGCCTGGGCCGCCTACAGTGCTCGCGCGAGCTTGCATCCACACCGGGAGCCGATTCGCAAGCCAGCCTTGTCACAGCCTGCGCCGATCGCCTTCTCAGTACATATACAACGCCTTGGCCGAGCCTGGGCCGCTGCGCTGTCCAAACATGCCGCCTGCACTGCTCCACCGAGTGTGCACAGACACCGACAGCCGATTCGCAACGCAGCCTGGCCACAGCCTGCGCCGATCGCCTTTGATAACAATTAGACCGAGCCTGGGACTATCCTGGGCTGCTGTGTCGTCCAGGCGGCACGTCTGCTGTGATGTCGCATGCATGACCATCCCCCCTTGGTCTGATGCACTCGGCAGTGTGCGTAATGGACAAGCCCTGCAAAACCAGGCACATTGTTTTGGGTGTTGTTGTGTGTGTTTGGGGTGGCCATGCGTGATGCGCATGCATGACCATCCCCGCCTGGTCTGATGCACTCGGCAGTGTGCGTAATGGACAAGCCCTGTAAACCAGGCACAAAACAGTCCTTCATAGGGAGTTTTGCATCGTAGCTACGCGCTCCTCTCTGCGCAACGAGTGGCCATGCTGTGATGTCGCATGCATGACCATCCCCGCCCGGTCTGGTGCACTCGGCAGTGTGAGTAATGGACAAGCCCTGTGAAACCAGGCTGCAGCCAACACAGCACTTCATAGGAGATGTTTCTGTCATCGTAGCTACGCTGCTCCTCTCTGCGCGACACCGAGTGGCCATGCTGTGATGTCGCATGCATGACCATCCCCGCCTGGTCTGATGCACTCGGCAGTGTGCGTAATGGACAAGCCCTGCAAAACCAGGCACAAATTAACAGATCTCTTCATAGGAGATGTTTCTGTCATCGTAGCTACGCTGCTCCTCTCTGCGCGACACCGAGTGGCCATGCTGTGATGTCGCATGCATGACCATCCCCGCCTGGTCTGATGCACTCAGCAGTGTGCGTAATGGACAAGCCCTGCAAAACCAGGCACAAATTAACAGATCTCTTCATTGGAGATGTTTCTGTCATCGTAGCTACGCTGCTCCTCTCTGCGCAACACTGAGTGGCCATGCTGTGATGCCGCATGCATGAGCATCCCCGCGTGGGACGATGCACTTCGCAGTGTGCGTAATGGACAAGCCCTGCAAAACCAAGCACAATCTAACAGATCCTTTCATAGGAGATGTCTCTGTCGGCGTTACTACCCTGCTCCTCTGTGCGCGACACTGAGCGGCCATGCTGTGATGTCGCATGCATGACCACCCCCGCCTGGTCTGATGCACTCGGCAGTGTCCGTAATGGACAAGCCCTGTGAAACCAGGCTGAAGCCAACACAGCACTTATAGGAGATGTTTCTGTCATCGTAGCTACGCTGCTCCTCTCTGCGCGACACCGAGCGGCCATGCTG
The DNA here is from genome assembly GCA_024500015.1 of Ulva compressa. Taxonomy (NCBI): domain Eukaryota; kingdom Viridiplantae; phylum Chlorophyta; class Ulvophyceae; order Ulvales; family Ulvaceae; genus Ulva; species Ulva compressa. The sequence continues at coordinate 252,883 of JALKAD010000197.1, read as the reverse complement.
TGATGTCGCATGCATGACCATCCCCGCCTGGTCTGATGCACTCGGCAGTGTGTGTAATGGACAAGCCCTGTGAAACCAGGCACAAATTTACACATCTTTTCATAGGAGATTTCTCTGTCAGCGTAGCTACCCTGCTCCTCTGTGCGCGACACTGAGCGGCCATGCTGTGATGTCGCATGCATGACCACCCCCGCCTGGTCTGATGCACTCGGCAGTGTCCGTAATGGACAAGCCCTGCAAAACCAGACACAAATTAACAGATCCTCATAGGAGATGTTTCTGTCATCGTAGCTACGCTGCTCCTTCTGCGCAACACCGAGTGGCCATGCTGTGATGTCGCATGCATGACCATCCCCGCCTGGTCTGATGCACTCGGCAGTGTGCGTAATGGACAAGCCCTGTGAAACAAGGACAAGGCAACACAGCACTTATAGGAGAGTTTTGTCATCGTAGCTACGCTGCTCCTTTCTGCGCGACACCGAGTGGCCATGCTGTGAGTCGCATGCATGACCATCCCCGCCCGGTCTGATGCACTCGGCAGTGTGAGTAATGGACAAGCCCTGTGAAACCAGGCATAAGTCAACACAGCACTTCATAGGAGATGTTTCTGCCATCGTAGCTACGCTGCTCCTCTCTGCGCGACACCGAGTGGCCATGCTGTGATGTCGCATGCATGACCATCCCCGCCTGGTCTGATGCACTCGGCAGTGTGAGTAATGGACAAGCCCTGTGAAACCAGGCATAAGTCAACACAGCACTTCATAGGAGATGTTTCTGTCATCGTAGCTACGCTGCTCCTCTCTGCGCGACACCGAGTGGCCATGCTGTGATGTCGCATGCATGACCATCCCCGCCTGGTCTGATGCACTCGGCAGTGTGCGTAATGGACAAGCCCTGTGAAACCAGGCATAAGGCAACACAGCACTTCATAGGAGATGTTTCTGTCATCGTAGCTACGCTGCTCCTTTCTGCGCGACACCGAGTGGCCATGCTGTGATGTCGCATGCATGACCATCCCCGCCTGGTCTGATGCACTCAGCAGTGTGCGTAATGGACAAGCCCTGCAAAAGCAGGCACAAATTAACAGATTCTTCATAGGAGATGTTTCTGTCATCGTAGCTACGCTGCTCCTCTCTGCGCGACACCGAGTGGCCATGCTGTGATGTCGCATGCATGACCATCCCCGCCTGGTCTGATGCACTCGGCAGTGTGCGTAATGGACAAGCCCTGTGAAACCAGGCACAAGGCAACACAGCACTTCATAGGAGATGTTTCTGTCATCGTAGCTACGCTGCTCCTTTCTGCGCGACACCGAGTGGCCATGCTGTGATGTCGCATGCATGACCATCCCCGCCTGGTCTGATGCACTCAGCAGTGTGCGTAATGGACAAGCCCTGTGAGACAAGGCATAAGGCAACACAGCACTTCATAGGAGATGTTTCTGTCATCGTAGCTACGCTGCTCCTCTCTGCGCGACACAGAGTGGCCATGCTGTGATGTCGCATGCATGACCATCCCCGCCTGGTCTGATGCACTCAGCAGTGTGCGTAATGGACAAGCCCTGTGAAACCAGGCACAAGCAACAACACAGCACTTCATAGGAGATGTCTGTCATCGTAGCTACGCTGCTCCTTTCTGCGCGACACCGAGTGGCCATGCTGTGATGTCGCATGCATGACCATCCCCGCCTGGTCTGATGCACTCGGCAGTGTGCGTAATGGACAAGCCCTGTGAAACCAGGCATAAGGCAACACAGCACTTCATAGGAGATGTTTCTGTCATCGTAGCTACGCTGCTCCTCTCTGCGCGACACCGAGTGGCCATGCTGTGATGTCGCATGCATGACCATCCCCCCTTGGTCTGATGCACTCAGCAGTGTGCGTAATGGACAAGCCCTGTGAAACCAGGCATAAGGCAACACAGCACTTCATAGGAGATGTTTCTGTCATCGTAGCTACGCTGCTCCTCTCTGCGCGACACCGAGTGGCCATGCTGTGATGTCGCATGCATGACCATCCCGCCTGGTCTGATGCACTCAGCAGTGTGCGTAATGGACAAGCCCTGTGAAACCAGGCATAAGTGAACACAGCACTTCATAGGATGTTTCTGTCATCGTAGCTAGCTGCTCCTCTTGCGCGACACCGAGTGGCCATGCTGTGATGTCGCATGCATGACCATCCCCGCCTGGTCTGATGCACTCAGCAGTGTGCGTAATGGACAAGCCCTGTGAGACCAGGCATAAGGCAACACAGCACTTCATAGGAGATGTATCTGTCATCGTAGCTACGCTGCTTCTTTCTGCGCGACACGGAGTGGCCATGCTGTGATGTCGCATGCATGACCATCCCCCCTTGGTCTGATGCACTCAGCAGTGTGCGTAATGGACAAGCCCTGCAAAAGCAGGCACAAATTAACAGATCTCTTCATTGGAGATGTTTCTGTCATCGTAGCTACGCTGCTCCTTTCTGCGCGACACCGAGTGGCCATGCTGTGATGTCGCATGCATGACCATCCCCGCCTGGTCTGATGCACTCAGCAGTGTGCGTAATGGACAAGCCCTGTGAAACCAGGCATAAGGCAACACAGCACTTCATAGGAGATGTTTCTGTCATCGTAGCTACGCTGCTCCTCTCTGCGCGACACCGAGTGGCCATGCTGTGATGTCGCATGCATGACCATCCCCGCCTGGTCTGATGCACTCGGCAGTGTGCGTAATGGACAAGCCCTGCAAAACCAGGCACAAATGATCAGATCTCTTCATAGGAGATGTTTCTGTCATCGTAGCTACGCTGCTCCTTTCTGCGCGACACCGAGTGGCCATGCTGTGATGTCGCATGCATGACCATCCCCGCCTGGTCTGATGCACTCGGCAGTGTGCGTAATGGACAAGCCCTGCAAAACCAGGCACAAATTATCAGATCTCGTCATAGGAGATGTTTCTGTCATCGTAGCTACGCTGCTCCTTTCTGCGCGACACCGAGTGGCCATGCTGTGATGTCGCTAGGCCTGGTGCTGTATGGAAGCCGAACTTGCAGCGCAGATTTTACTGTGTGACCCAGACGCGGCCACCGATTTGGCTCTGTGCGTTTGTTAGAGCAGGCTTCAAGGCTTTGTGCTTGTGGTGCCCCTGCTTGTGGTACTAAAAGCACTCTAAAAGCACTATGCGGCTTTCCCATACGCACACCGTGGTCATTGGTGTGGTTATGCCACTTGAGCCGGTAACTGCCAGTGGCCTACTAGTTACTAGTTACTAGTAATTAGTAACGACAGGAGCTCTAGCCTTGGAGGTCACCGGTGCATGGCTCCATGTATGCTCCCGAGCACGGCGCCACAGCGATGGGAGGACATATGCATGTCTGGCTGCCCCTCAAATCGTGCCTGTGCTCAATGAAGAGGGTGTCACCCACATGATGATAGAGAGGAGGCATTTATTAAGATGTACATATGCCAGGCATCCCTGCGGGTTGGAAGGATGTCCCCTTGTCCCAGCAGCATGTCCACATGCTTGGTAGAGCAGCGTGATCCTTGGCATCTGTCTCGGCATGATCACCATGGCATCATGCTTGTGCAACCGCTAGCCGATGTGTTGTGTTGATGTACGCTGTGACGGTGCTACAGTGGGACATGCCTGACTATAAAGGGCGGCAGTGATATCGCTTACGGCCCAATTCAAGCACCGACGAGGGCAGTAGTAACATAGTCAATGCAGAAATTTGCGGTACAAGCAACAGCAAATGCGTATCACTCTGGCACAATGTGGACATTGCCTGTCTGACATTTCATCTGTCGACTGCAGCCATTAGCCAATGACTGTGGGCCTATAGGCTCAGTGTTTACCTTTCGATCGCATGCTAGTCACAGATGGACACGTAATCACATCCCATCCCGAGCCTGTGGTGTGGCGTCTGGTGGAGCTGAGCACAAGAAACTGCACATTTTGGCTCGTGCGGAGAGTGGCCTTGGGGCTTGTGGTGGTTTGTCTGTTTGCATGTTAACCGGTCTGTTGCCTTGGCGCTGCTGGGTCCTAGATCTATCACTGCGTAACACATGTTGGCTCAATGCGGTCTGTACTTGACTGCAATGCTTTTGGCAGTCCACGGTGTCCCCCCGGGATGAAGAGATTCGCATCGTCACAGCTATGCAAGTTGTATCGACTTGAATAATGGGCGAGCCTGCGAACTCGTGCGCCTCAGGCCGCAAGCTGCAGACATGTGTGAAAATTTAAACGCTTCGACCCCCGTCTGTGTTGCGCAGCAGAATATCCTTCCACTGTGATAAATTCTTACTGTTATTATTCCTCTCGGGTTCATGATGTTGCTGGCTCGTCGCAGCAGTCTCCGGGTGCAAATGTGCAGCGAGAACCTGGCCAACGTCCCTGTTTGGCACGCCTAGGTCTACAGTGCAAGGATGCTCATAAGCAGGGATCTACTACACAGGGATCGATGCATCAGGCCAGCAGCGAGGGCCATAGCAAGTAAGCAAGCGCACTGGCAGCGCAGTTGTGGCAGATGGCCAGACAACAATCGACGCCGCGCGGGATCAAGGGTCTACCTACGTACACGCTCACGCCCAAACAGAAATGTGTTTCATTTGAGAGCGTGGCTACGACGTGATAGTTGTTCGTTGTTGGAAGCTGTAGCCTACACTGAAACGGGCCTGCGTCTCCGTGTAACACACTGAAACGGTCCTGCGTACCACGAATCGAGGTAGGCCTGAACGTTGACGTACGTGCACATGCCAGCATATGTGGTTCTGGGATATGTCGGGCATGCCCAGGCATACCCATTGAGAGGTCGAGTGTTTTCAGGTGTTTGTGTGTCGAATGGAGGCGTAAGCGGCTGCATGAAACAGGTCTGCCACGTGAACACATCACCGCTACAAGCGAAGTCCATACAAAAAAACAATATAAAAAAAAAAGTAGGCATACGTACCGTACACCCGTACGCGTGCCGCATATTCGCGGCCATATCGCCGTGGTGCACTGACACGCACATACTTACATAGGCGCCAGTTTAATCAGTGACCACTTTAGATGAACTGCATAGACAATTTCCTGTTGATACACGTTGTTGGATGCCCCTGAGGCTGCCTGGTTGCTGCGCAAGCGGGGTGCGCATCGGCAGCACACAGTGATCACAGCTTCTACTGTGACTAGCCTTAAAGTCGGCTCTGACTGTAACTTAGCCTGTCGTTGTATCGAGCATATGGCTGGATATGCCTGCATACGACCCGAGTATGCAGCACCTTGCAACATGGTATGCGCACGCTCGTGGCATCTCCTGGTAACGTACGGACAAACCACATCCACATGAATATGTTTCATTGCACTTCCTGTCCGCATAAGTGCTGTAAACTCGATCAAGTGGCGATCAAGTGGCGGGGCTGCCCTGGCCATGCGCGACCCCTTGTTGTACTTTCCGCGCGTTGACGCGCCGACAGAAACCCCTCTAGCCACCAATGTTAAGCAACCGCGAGCGTATCGCCTGTAAATCAAATTTAAGCAGACCCAAGTTCAATCGACATCTAGTATAGTATTGAGCATAGTACAAGTGTCAAATATGTAATAAATGCGTTATAGTGTAAAAGTATGCATGTTCTGTAAATTCCAACTTCAAAATATAATATTACCGCGTTATGTCGGCGCCCTGACCGGCGTAGAAGCCGCCGCAGACAGCCCCGAGCATCGCCATCAGCCATGACAGGCGCCCAGACGTGATGTTGACGTAAGGGGAGAAGAGGCCGTCGTGCTCGGCGCACAGCACGAACCTGCACAGCAGCGCTGATACCGCGATTGGCGCACCAAACGTTTCAGGGAAGACCGACGTGCGGCCGACCGATCCGACGGAGGGCGCACAAAGTGCAGCGGCTCTCGACGCACTGCGGTGCGGTGCTGGAGCGCACCAGTCAAGCTTTTCCTCTTTCACCGGCAGGATCTCGCCCTCCGGTACAGCCTCCAGGTTGTCCACCGCGAACACCTGCATCGCGAGGCCGAGCTCGACCATGAGGTTGCCGATGACGGCGGCGTCGTCGCGGTCCTGGATCATCCCCATCGGATTGAACGACCAAACGCGTGTTCCCGCCGCCGTCGGGTGCTTGTCCTGCTGAGATCTCTCGCACAGCGCCCAGCCTTGCATGCGCTCCTGCACACAACACACCGCTGCGCTCAGCTGCGGCTGCCAGGGCGCGTGGCATGTGCTGTCAGTATGAATGCATGCGCGGTGCTGTGTGCTGCAGCCTTGCGGGTCATGCGCGGGGACGTTTGCATGCATGCGCACCATGCACAGCCTGACAGACCAATTCCATGGTGGGCATCGCTATTGCCGTGATAGATGACGCCTCGGCCACAGTGAAACAAAAAAAAATAAACAGGTCATGGAAACCTGCAGCTGCAAGCGCACCATGCATGCAGCCCATGCACTGGCTGACAGGGCAGACCGAGAGGAACACAGGGAGCAGGACGCACGCCGAACCGCAGGTAGGGAACCTTGACGAGGCAGATGTCGCGCCAGCGCTTCTGCGTGAGGTCGGTGGTGCGGTGGCCACAGATGGCGGTGTGCGCAAACGCGAATCGAGCCTGCATGAACGCCACTCGCATGTCGGGTGCACAACGCAGGCAGGCCGCTGGCAGGCAGCACGGGGTGTAAGCGAGGCCTGGGTCTGTGCTGTGGCGTACGAGATGTGAGAGCGCCGCGTGCAGCGAATCACTCCCATGTGCACAGCATTCGGCTGGGACGGAGGGGCATGCCCCGCACAGGAGCTCGAACGCAAGGGAGGCAGACGCGCCGGACCTGAAGCATCGACATGCCGCCGATGTAGCTGCCTGTCTGGATTTCCTGGATCTGGTCCGTCGACAGCGGCTGCATCTTCATCGGCGTCGCCAGCGGCGACCGCTTCATGTATGTGCGCGCCGCACGCACGACGTACTGGTGGCGGTGGAACGGGCTGCCCACGTCCTTTGGCACGCCCTGCACTTGTGGCACACGCTGCGGTGAAAGGCGGGTCTGCGGCAGCTCGCACTGTGTGCGCGATGAAACGCGTGGCTCCGCTGTGGAGGGGGCATTGCTGACACACATGGCTGCGCTTGGACAGGGACAGGGTTTTCACAAGGAGGAGGCTGGCGGACGGCGCACCGTGTCGGCGGCGGCGTGGTACGCGGCAACAACGTTCCCGATGCTGCTCTTGTACGAGGACAGTGTCGTCGGCGCACCGACGCTGCCGGACGACACGAGGTGTTGGAGGATCATCTCAAACCTGTCCTTCGTCATGTGCTGCCATGACGCGATGACTTTGAGCATGTCAACCTGCACGCACACGGTGTGTTGGCTGCGCTTCACGTGTGCTGTGCCACAGCTCTGCACACAGGGCTCTGCATGCATAGCTCTGCATGCATGTCTGTGGTTGCATGGCTATGCATGCATGAATCCGCATGCACGGCTGTGCGTGGCTGCCACTAGTGGCCACTGGCCAGCAATAGCATGGCTGTGCACGGTAAACAGAAAAGCACCTTGCCACAATCGGTCCTGCCGTCGTCCCTGAAGAGGTCTGAGATCGGCTCGCCGCGGATGAGACGGCACGCGACCATCATGCGCGCGAAAACCGTGCAGCGTCGCTCCGACTCCTGCATCGGCCCGAGCATGCGGTGGTGCGGCACAAGGAGGAGGTTCCAGTGCTCGGACGGCGGCAGCGCTGCGGCGCCGAAGTTCGCGTGGTTCGTCGCGAGGAAGGCCGGCCTGGAGGGCCCCCCCGCGAGTCTCTCTGTCACGGTCTCGACCGCGTTGGCGCACTTGTGGAGGGTGGGAGCGTTGATGTTGTGCTTTGCAAGCACGTCGACCGCGATGTTGCCCATCTGGCTCAGGCGAGCGTCCCTGCAGGGTGGCAGCGCGGTCACCGACGAGAGGGCGGCACGGCGGCCGCCGATCTGCGCGGCCAGGCCCCCGTGACACGAGCAGCAATAGCAGCTGCACGCGGAGGCCTGGTTGCCAGGCTGGGGGCCACAGCGAGCAACCCTGCGCCGCGAGCCCGGCATGCCCACAGCGGATGCTGTCCGGGGTGACTGCAGTGGCCGGGCGGCTCGGGCTCCATGCATGTGCCTATGCATGTGGCTGTGCACGGGGTGTGCGCGCGCGGTCCACAGGCAGTCATGCGTGTGGGGGCGCACATGTGCATGATCTCCACCGGTACCCCTTCCTCCGCCTCCGCCTCTGCGGGCGGTGCAGAAGCGCCGGCGCGCCTGGCCCTGCTTTGCGGCATGGCCACGCCGACCGTCGCCCGGGCGCCTTGGCGAGACTAACCCTGCAGCGAGATCACAGGTGCGATGAGAGCAGCAGCGGCAGCATCAGCCGCACGTGGGCCCGAACCGCAGCGTTTCAGGCACGGCACGAGCTCACCGGCGAGCGGGACATACACGAAGCGCCATACACTGCGTCGCGCCGACAGCTGCAACGACGGCTGCAGACCAGGCGGCCTGATACACACAGCTGCGCCGGCGGAACCGACTCGCTCACAGGTGACACGCCTGTGACCAGCGCACCGGGATGACACGCCTGGAGGGCCGAGCCACACCTCTGCCTACTCCTGTGGCTCCTCGCTGCGAGGGCCCCCCGCCGGAGGCGGACGCTCCTGGGAAACGGCGACGTGCCCCGGAGCGCTAGAGTCGACGGTGCGCTGCGGTTCACAGCTGACAGCTGTGGGGGACGCCGTACACGGCAGCGGTGTGAAATAATGTGACAGTACCGGTGTTACCTTCCACCCGCCCAGCTGCCTGTCTGTACCGGTGCGGCCGTCGCTCCCGCCCGCGCCGTACATACACGCCGGTGCCTACACATGTACAGCACGGTCGTGATCGAGCGGCGTGCAGATCGCTGCGGCCGTGACTGTGCGACAGCGGCCAGCCGTGCATGCATGCGGTCAACTGAGCAGCGCCGGTGGCGATCCACACTGGCACGCCTTGCGGAGGGACCTGCTGTCGGCTGCCCAGGCCCGGAGCCGGCTGTGCGGGGGACCAGCGGCTCCACGGCAAAAGAGGCCATACAGCCCCGAGGCGTGGCTGTCGTTTGGCCGGATCCCATGCCACTGTGGCGTGGCTGTAAGGCTGGGTTTGGCCGAGGTCAGCCGGCATGGCTGTACATGTCACACGGGCCAGCGAGCCCGTGTATCAGCGGCCAGCAGTGTATCTCGGACGCCATCGGAACCCGCAGCGGCGACCGACAGCTGTTGCTGGACGCAGCACGCAGCGCGGCTGCCGGGCCATGCCCGCGATCGCACAGCGGGCACCGCTGCGAACAGGATCGCGCCAGCGGACCTTTCGAATGTTCAGGCGCCGTTTGGGTGCGAAAGCGGGCTCAACGCCACGCGCAGCGTGCAGTGCTTTGTGGATAAGACGATGCGACCCTCGTGAGAGGGTTTCAGGCGCGAGAACGGGGCCGCCGCAGCCCGGCCCGGAAGCATGCAGACATCTTCCGGTGTTTCCGAGGGTGTGAAGAGGCTGTGGGCAAGCGCGCAGGGCCACAGCTGAGCGAGGATGTCTGAGGAGCGTACCTCGTCGGCGCCTGTGAGCACAGGCCTCTGTCCGCTGCCCTTCCGGACGGCGTCGCTGGCGACGCTGATGCCTCCTCTGGCGACTTTCCGGGCGTTGTGGCGCGCTGCAGTTCACAGTGCGTGGATGACGACGCGGCTGACGATCTTACACATGGAACACAGATGCTGGGGAACGGCTCTCGATGTTCACGACAACCGAAACGGTGCCGTCCAAGGTAAACCTCCGAGGTTATGGGTCTCGTCGCCGGCGTGACTGCGCCGGAGGTCGTTGTGCCATGCATCGTTCCTCTCTCGCGGCTGCTCGGCGGACCCGTCACCGTGGCCACAACCGCCTCGCTCTGTCACGCTGGCCTCCTGCATCTCCAGTCCGCCTACAAGTACCTGCTCACGTCCTCGGGCAGGCCGGACTGCGCCCTTGGGCCGCCTGCGACGCCTGGCCTGCGATCGCGCCAAGCTACTCCAGCCTTGCCAACTTGCGGGCAGACGCCCTCGACTGCGACGCAGCCTGATCTCTGTGTAATTAGACCGCTTCTGCGTGGGTCTGGCGGCCTGCGAGGTGACACCGCTGCTGCCATGACCGCGCCACCGCGAGGAGCCTCTGACACAGCCCAACCAACGCCAGCACTCGTTGCTGTGGCGCCAGCCGATTCCTTGACACCGGTCTGCGCTGTTCTCGGTCCCATCTGACTGCCGCTGCTGCCATGACCGCTCGCCTCTGTACCGCGGCGTTTCGCTGCGTTCCCTCCAGCCCACGCTGTCCATGGCTGAAGCGCTCGCATCTCCCTGCGACGCAGCGTCATCTCTGTGTAATCTTGCCGCTTCTGCGTGGGTCAGCGGCCTCTGGCAGCTCACCTCTGTACCGCTGCCCCACGTTGTCCATACCGCTGCCCCACGTTGTCCATGGAGCTGACGCGCTCGCGTCTCGCTGCGACGCCGTATCTCCTGCCACGGCTGACCTGCGTCTCCGTTGGTCCTTCTGCCCGTTTCAGCCACCTGGACCAATGCGCCTCAGCAGCGGTCTCGCCTCTGCACCTGCCAGGCCTCTGCCACCGCGTCTGCAGCGCAGATCTGCTCCCTCGCGCTTCCCACCGCCGCGGCTATGTTTCCGGTCGCACTCGTACGACGCCTCCTCGGTCTCGCCGTCGTCTCCGCTGACGCCGACAGCGTACTGCGCTGATTCGTGCAGTCGTGCAGTACCCGGCCTGGCTACGGGTTCCAGGGGGTCGAACAACAGCCAAACCATACACTATACATCGTACGCTATACATCGTACACCATACGTACGCCCACAGCGACGCAGCGTCGTCGATACGTCCGCGGTCGGCTGTCCTAAAAGTCGAAAGCGGCCCCCTGTAGCCACGCGTCCCCCACAGAAAGCCCCCAAGCCACGGATCCCCCGACGGCCCGCCGACGCGCTTCCAGAACGCCAGCGCCCGCCCGAGCGCACCCACGCCCCCGCAGAAGGCCGTCTCCGGGTTTGGCGCGCGGCGGAAAGCGCCAATAATAGTACAAAAGATACTTGTCTATGGCGGCATGCTGTGCTGCGGATGACCTGGGGGATCCCATGCTCTGCTGTGCTCTGTTACAGCGCTGCAGTCACGCGTGGCCCGCAGCCAGATTGCTCGAGCGCACACCTGCCCTCAAAACTTCTGTACTGTGCTGGATTCCGCGCCGTCACCGACCTCCGAGCGGTGTGGACCTGCACAGGGAGTGGCCTCGCTGTCAGTCGTCGGCGCCAGAGAGGTCGCGGCCGCCAAGCTCGCACCGCAGCTCACGCGATCGCGCAGGGTGACGTTTCGAATTCAAACTCGCTGCATGGGTGACAGAGGGAGGTGGACGCAGCACAGTACGCGCACAGCGTCGTGGATAAGATAAAGTGACCCATGCGAGATGGGCCTGCACGGCGAGACCCGGGCCGCAGCCTCCCGGCTGTGAGGAAACCTAACAACATGCAACCCGTACGGGGAAGTCACGGCTGTGGAGATGCGGCCTGCAACGCAAGGGCGAGAATGTCTGAGGTCGGACCTTGTCGCTTTCCCTTGGCACGGTGCCCTGTCCGCAGGCTCGCTGGCTCTGCCGGCTGAGGCTCGCTGAATCCTTCTGGAGCGGGTTGACGGAGCCGAGACGCGCTGCGGTTCACACCGCGCGGATGACGACGCGAGCGCTAAACTGACACGTGTGAAAGCGAACTTGAAGCGGGTAGGACATTCGACGTGCACATGTACAAAACCAGGAAGTGCGATGCTTTCGTGCAGGCCTCACCTTTCATGCGTGGCGACGATGGCATGCCCGACAGGCGTCAGGTCGGTGACCGGTGTCGCATGCATCGCAGGCGATGTCGCGCCTGCTCGAGCGACCTGCACGCCAGCGGCCGCAACGCACTGCGATGCCGTCTGAAATTCCGCATCCACCACATCTGGCCTGCCATGGCACTTGCGGCGGCCTGTTGCTTGGTTTCGCTGGCGCTGCTGCTGTTCGTAGCACCACATGTACACGTTTCACCATCTCACATCCTCGGCAGGTCGCACGTTCGTAGTTCTACATCCATCCATGCGTATGATCGCACAGCTTGCGCGCCGATGGCTTTCACCAGTTTTTATTTTTCGACGGCTAGTTTTCGACTGCTGCTGTCCAAACGTTCCGCCTGCAGCGGCCACACCGGCAGCCGTGTCGCGAGCCAGCCTGGCCTCAGCCTGCACCGAAGGCTTTTACCAGTATTTAGGCGAGCCTGGGACGGGCCTGGGCCGCTGCGCTGTCTAAACATGCCGCCTGCACTGCTCCACCGAGTGTGTACCGACACCGGCAGCCGTGTCGCCAGCCAGCCTGGCCACAGCCAGCGCCGATGGCTTTTACCAGTTGTTAGACCACGCCTGGGACTAGCCACGGCTGCTGCGTCGTCTAAACGTACTGCCTGCACAGCTCGGGCGAGTGTGCACAGACACCGGCAGCCGTGTCGCGAGCCAGCCTTGCCACAGCCTGCGCCGAAGGCTTTCACCAGTTTTTACAGCGAGCCTGGGACGGGCCTGGGCCGCTGCGATGTCCAAACATGCCGCCTGCACTGCTCCACCGAGTGTGTACCGACACCGGCAGCCGTGTCGCCAGCCAGCCTGGCCTCAGCCTGCGCCGAAGGCTTTTACCAGTTTTTACATCGAGCCTGGGACGGGCCTGGGCCGCTGCGCTGTCCAAACATGCCGCCTGCACTGCTAACACTAGCAGAAGTCACCAGCGAACACTAGCAGCACCGAGTGAACCTTACCCAGGCCTTACCCAGGCTTTATCTGGGCCTGTCATACTGAGTAAGGCATGTGTAAGGTCCACCCGAGGCCCATGTAAGGCAAGCCATGCCTTACCTGGACCTGGTCCAATGCTAAGGCTAGGGCTGGATAAGGGAAAACTCGAATGAGCCTTATGTAGGTGGGCTCCACTAAGGTTTAAGAGTTAAGGCGTGTCCAAGGCTGGTGGCAACTGTTGTGTAAGGCACAACCAAGGTTGCTGTGAGGCATGATATAGTGCATGCATAAGGCATGCATGAGGAATATACGATGTCATGCAAGGGCGGCATGAGGGGCATGTAAGGACACCACACGGGTCATTCAAGGATAACATGGGGACATGAGAAGGTGTACATAGTGCTTGGCTTTGGATCCACCAAGGCGTGTAGTGGGCAGTGCAAGGGTCATGTAAGGATGACACAAGGTGTCAATTAGGTGTGCATAGTGCTTTGACTGTGTTCTGCTAAGGCAATGATGTGGCGCGAGGCTAGGCACTAGTAAGGCTCACTTGCACACGCAATGCTTGTACAAGGCTAGAGATGGTCCACCCATGAAGTGACAAATCGTTACAATTGAAATAAAAGCATATGCTTGAAATCCCACAGCACCGCAATATAATATGGTCGAGTAACATCTGGATCAGCATCACTGCCACCAGCTGCAGGATGCATCTGGCCATGATGATCAGTGTGCACGTGCACTGCAGCGGACGCAGCTGCATCCGATCACGCAAGCACTTGCACGCCTGATCAGACCAGCACCAGCACCGGCAGCAGGCCCTGCAGCCTTGAAGTGGGCTAACTCCGTTGGAGCTGAAGGTCCTACATCGTTCCTTCTACCTGCAGAAGTAATTCGCTGACATCAAGCTCGTAGCCATCTCCTGCCTCCTCGTAAACGTTCTTCAAGGTTGATCTTTTCCGCTTCAGCGCAGCGTCACGCTTGGTGGTCTTCGTTTCTTGCTCGAGCTGAAAAATTCTTGATTGCACCTCCAAGTACTCTTTCACACTACCCTGCACATTAAAATTGGAGTGATGTTCATCTAGAGTTCAGGTTCATCAGTTCATGTTCAGATTCGGCAAGATTTGCTGGCCTTGTCAGCTGCATGTTTGATGCATGCCTTGCAATGGAAAGCAGCGGCGCATCTATATATGGCCACATGCAGCATAAAAAATATGGAATAGGAGGAAGTAGTACTGTTAAGTGGAGACACAGAACGAAGCAACTGAAGCGCGTCGAGTGATGGATCACGTGCAGCAAGTACAAAGCTGAGAATATAAACTACAATGAGAGGATGGGCACGACGACGGCACACCTGGATTTGCTTTAATCCTTCCTTGGCTTTGTCACCTCTTAGGCTCGCATGGCCTGCGCCTGCTCGGCTGTCCGCGGTTGCCTCCTTCATACCTGCCGCTGAGTTCAGGAGCTGAATGAATGGATCCTGAAGTGTCACTCCTGCAGCGCTGTCAA
>JALKAD010000197.1:214860-238507 GCA_024500015.1 Ulva compressa | reverse complement strand
GGGATCGTCCGAGTCGGGTGGCGGGGATTGCGAGTGCGACCCTGAGGGCTGCCCCGGTGCTCGTGCGCAGTCGCCCGGACAATGTGGACCCCCTGAGCCAGCCGCTGCGCCTGGAAACGCATCCGCTGTGGCGCGGGCTGGCGGCGCATTCTCATCATTGCATTCCGCTGTGATGTGCTGGGGAGGGGAGCTGCGCCGGGGGACGATGTCAAAGTCATCGTCGCTGTCTGATCCCGATGGTGGCGGCCGCTCCGCCTCTGTGACCGACATCACCACCCGTGAGGACCCCGCTCCAGCTGTGCGCGGCCCAGGGGGCGCGGTTCGCGGTTGCCCGCCTCCGCTGGCGTCGCGGCGTTGCCGCAGCTTTTGCAGGAGGGCTGCGCGCGCCGACATGTCCGGTCCAGCACGGGTTGCTGGCGCCTGCAAGCCTCACAACACTGACAAGCAGGCCTGGACACACACCAGCCACAGACGCATCGCACGGTGACCCAGAAGTCAAGAGCGGCCAAGATATGGTATCAAGCCTATAACAGAGCACGCACAGAGACAGGAATCTGCATACACACGTGACCACGTTGACACACCTGGGCTGCGGGGTGCTGCCTGGAGACAAGGTCGGCCGGCTGACTGGCTGAGGCTGCTGCGGGCGTGGCGCCTGTGCCAGACCCAAGCTTGAAATCAACGCGTCTGGCCTTCTTCCGTCTGGCCTGCCGCGCAATCTTGGACGGCGGAGGCGGCGGAGATGGCGTCCCGCGCCATGCCAGCAACATCGCGTCCACAACCGCCTCCTCCTCGGCAGCAGCATGTGCGACGGCTGGTGTACGTGCGCCACCCGCACTGCGACCAGTCCCGGCGCTGTCAGCGGCTGCCTCAACGCCCTGCTGAGGTGCAACGCTGTCGGGGGCCGCCCCGCCGGAGCGCGACCGCCGCGGTGCTGAGGGACGCCCTGAATGTTTGGCCTGCTTCCGCAGCGGCTGCTGCGGAGTCGGGGACGGCGGCGGTGGCGGACATGGCGTCTCGCGCGATGCCAGCTGCATGGCGTCCACAGCCGCCTCGTCCTCAGCGGCAGCGGCTGTGGCAACTGGCGTACGCGCGCCACCCCTTCCGCGACCTGCCTCGTCGGTTGCAGGTGCAGGCGGGGGCACAGCTTCGGCCGCAGCGCGCTGATTGATGGACGGCGCTGAGGCCCGCCCTGATTGCTAGACAGCGGCCGCCGCAGCCGCAGTGGCAGATTGCACGCCAGCGCCAGCAGCATCGTTGCCCGCCAAGTTCCGCGGCTTGTAGGTGAATTCGGCAAGATGCTGCAGCCGGGCAGCGCCTGTCTCCGTGCACGACTTGTCAAACAGAGATGTCATGACCAGAATGGCAATCCTATCATCGTGGCGATTCACGTTGAGGCCATCCGCAACGGTGGGGGCGACGCTAAGCACGCCCGCGTTGAACCTGTCACGGTCGACACCGCCCATGGCCATCATCACCGCGATAGCGGACCTGCGGGCCTCAGTGAAGAGCGATGCCGGCACAGCCACCGTCAGGATTGAGGCGATGGTGCACAGCAAGCGGCCGGCGCACACCCCAACGCAGGCGGACACGCCGCAGCTGGGCTTGAGCTGCCGCTCAACGGTGGCCGCGGCGTACAGGAACAATGGGACGAGCACGCAGAACTGATCTGCCGAGCCCGCCACATTGCTCAATGCAAGGGTGCGCTTGACGATGTGGACCGTCAGCAGGTGCACCCGGGGCGCGACCCGTAGCAGGCGGCCGCAGACGAGCTCCGCGGCGTCGCGTGCGACCTGAATCGCCGCGCGCGCCTCTGGCGGCCCCCGCGTGAGCGTCACCGACCGCACGGCCTTGACGCCGTCCTTCCACGTCGGCAGGCGCAGCTTGCCCGCATACACCGGGGCCGCGGCGGCGTTGGCCCGCTTGCCTGCCTCCTTCTTGCCTTCGCTGTTGACATAGAAGGTGTGGAGCCAGAAGTCGCGCTCACGTCCTTGCACACGCGAGCCTTGATGCCGTGCCACAACGACCTGCACGTCCGGCGTGCGCGAGTCTCTGGGCGCGATGGCCCACATCCGCAGCACCGGCGCGTCCACCTTGTCAAACTCTCCGATCGCGTCTACCGACGCGAGGCTGTTGCGGCCGTCGGCAGCTTCGTACTTCCGCAGCCGGCCGGCGCACTTGGTGAGCGCTGGCAGCACCGCAGCGCCCACCAGGCCGGCCCAGCCGTCTCTGAGCGCGCACGCGACGCCCGCGGCGGACATGGCGCCGTCCCGAACCTCGGGCGCGCAGTTGGCGCTGGCGGTGGCGCCAACCTTGCGCCGGCCGCGCGCGGCACTTGGGTCGCGCCGTACGACTGCGCTGGGCCCGTCAGCCACGTAGGCAGACTGGCGCTGCACCTCCTTGCACGAGTCGAGCACGTGCACGTCCGCCAGCCCCGCCGCCGAGGCCCCCGCCGGCACAGCGTACGGCGTGACGAACCTGCGGTTGTGCAGGTCCTCTTGCACGCTGTTGCGCACAGGGGTGGCCTTGCCAGCGGCGCTGACGCGCGGCGCAACGCGGTGCGCCGCCCGCGTCACGACCTGCCCTGCATGCAACCGATGCGCTGCAGTCGGGACAATTGAACAGGCTGCCAACGGTTTTGCATGGACTCCTGAGAGGCAAAGGGTGTCAGTGGAGCAGCCGTGCACTCAAACGTGGGCAGATCCACCCTCACTGGTGTCGTGGGTGGGTGACACAACCTGCTTACTTTCCATCACCTTATTGAGGACAGCGTGAGTCTGGATATCGGGGCATGGCTTGCAGGTGCGAGTATTGCATGCAGCAGGCAGCATGCATGTAACACATGCATGTAACACATGCATGTTGACCAGCATTTAATTCTGTAAACCATGCAGTATCAGCAGCTGCAGGATTGTAACGCGTGCATAATCGACAATCCTCAGAGTAAATGCCATGCATGCAGACAGCAGTGCCCAGCCCACCACTCAGACGGGAGCCAAGGGTGCTGGAAAACCCGAGCCAGCATACTGCGGCCTGAATTTGGCACAAACAACACAGTCCCCGTGCACAGAGGCCTGCGACATGTAGCGATGCATGATTGGGTGCATGCGTACGGCTGCAACCTGCTCCGCAGTGCACATCGCGATGAACAGCTCTGAGCACGACTGCATGTAAGAGTGACTGCACCCCGCGAATCGGGAGAGATGATAGGCTCATCACAGGCGTGTGCGCAATGGATGCACGCTGGCAGCACGCACAGTGGGAAGGGGGGTATGCACCTTTGCCCGTGAGGACGCGGGTCACGAGGATGTGGTTGAGCTCCAGAGGCGAGATGCCGAGGGTGCCCTTGGCGTAGCACATAGCGCATGTGCTGCGGCCGACGAATCCGAGGGGAGCGGTCGGCTCGCTGCACACCATGCAGCGCGTGGGCGGCGGCGGCGCCTGCTCAGTGCCGAGCGGCACGGCCGGGCCCTGCCGTTCCCGCGCCGCCGCGACGATGGCGTCCAGCGCGCGCTCGACCGCCTCGTCAGATACGTCTGTGGAGCCGTTGATGCCTTGCAGCGCGTCCGCGAGGCCGTCTCCCATGGCCGCCCGCAACTGCTGGCACGCTCCTTGCCCATCAACCAGGTGGGTCTGGTGGCCGTGCGACACAGGCCGGAGCTGGCGCGGCACCGGCTCCGCGGAGCCTGCCGCCTCCTGCCGCGCCTCAGCGCGCGCCGCATCCCGCGCCGCCGCCTGCTCGCACTCCTTGTACCAGGAGCGCTTGCACGTGCGAGCGAGGCGTATCTCGCCAAAGTCCCAATGCGCGTGAGACCTCTCGCAGGCGGTGCACCACCGCTCGGGTGGATCGTGCGGCGAGACTCGGTAGAACCACGCCTGCGGCAGCAACCAGGCATGACAAACGGGCGCCCGCAGCGAAAGGCAGGTGCGGCTCAACGCGGCCGCAGAGACGAGGGGCGGTTCGCCGCGGAGCGCAGCACGCAGCTACTGAGGCACAGAACACAACGCGCGAGGGATCAGCGGAAGCACCTTGATGTGCTCCTCACACAGGGGGCGCGGCTGGCCAGCGCCCGCGGCGCGCCCAGCGTGGGTCACGTCTCCGACGCGTGAGATCTCCTTGCAGCAGCCCTCAGCCCGGCAGAAGCCCGAGGCCGTCTTGCCAGCAGGGCGGATGGGCAGGGGCTTTTTCAGCGTACCCCCTGGCATGTCGCCCGCCTCCTCCGGCAGCACGCCGCGCGAGCGGTCCGCCTGCCCCACCCGCGAGGCGTCCTTGGACTCGCGACACTGCCGGCAGGTGCAGTTGGTGCCGTCAAACTCGGCGAGCGGCAGCCCGCGCCAGCAGGAGCTGCAGTAGCGGATGTACATGCGCTCGCCGGTCGGCCGACCGTACCTGTCGACGATGAACACGATCGCGAAATGGCCCCGGCGAAAGTGTCCTTGAGTGTTCTGCATGCCGACCCGTGTGCGAGCGGTGTGACTGCGGTTCAGCGAGCATGAGGGGGGCATGGAGCCCAGCAGCTGGGGGGGGTCTACCCGCTGACGGCGCATGCATGGCAGGCATGCATGCGCAACGCATGCTAGGCGGGCAGGCGGACGCTGGACACGAAACAGGGGCGGGAAGGGTCACGCACGTGCAGGCACGCCTGGCAGAGCGACGCTCTGACCTGGTCGCCGTGGACGCGTGGCTTGCCACAGCAGACGTTGGCGCACGTCATGCGCGACGGCAGGTCCTCAGAGAATGTCGCATACACGACGTACGGCGTGAGCATGCTGGACCCCGGCCACCCAAAGCTCCAGTGGGCGCGCGCGTGGAGGGCGCGCAAGCGGGTGCGCAGGCTGTTGTCGTCGTCTTTTCCCGCGGCCTTCTCCTGTGGCACGGTGGCATCGGCTGTGGCCTCGGCCGGCAGAGGGCTGCCCTGGCACTTGCCGCACATGAATCTTTTCCTTCCGCTCTCGGTGGAGCGCGGGAAGACTGACAGGGGCCGCTGCTTCCTGCAGCGCTTGCAGAATCGCGTCGTGACACCGGTCGACTTGACCTGGAGGTCGCAGTTGAGGTGCTCGTCGCAGAGGTGGAACGCAGAGTACGTGCCCCGGTCCGCAACGTTCGGGCAGTCGTGCACCAGGCAGCGGCCGGTCTGCTGCACTACCTTTTTTACGTCGGGGCTGAGGTGTGTGAAGCGCGCGTCGATGCACGGCAGGGTGCCATCCCGCACATACAGCAGCGTCTGGCGCAGGCCCATGCACGTGTCGTGAGCGAGGTGAGCGTGGTCGGCCTCAAACGCGGCATGCGCGCGCGGGCGCCGCATGCGGTCCGTCTCTGGCAGCAGGGACTCGCCAGTCTCCGGATCCCGCGTGAGGGAGTCGTAGTAGAAGACCCTCGAGCGCATCACCCCCAGCGCGGTCTGGTGATCCAGGAACAGGGGAGTGACGTAGCCCGAGCCCGCGCGAAAGGTGGTCTGGCCGCCCTCCTGGTCCCAGGCAGCGGCCGCCCGAGGGCCGCAGTCGGGTGTGCCGACGACAGGGGCGTCCTCGCCGTCCGGAGCAGCCCCTGGGTCGGCGCCGGCTGCCGCAGCGGCGGATCCCTGCACAGGGGCCGCCGGTGGGGCGCCCGGCTGTGCTGCGTCTGGGTCGACCGCCGCCATGATGGCATCATCGATGGCGTCGCCGTGGCTGCAGAGCGCGAGGCCGATGCTGTCACACTGGAGCGCCACAGCTGGCCGGGCTCGGCCCTCGTCGCTGTGGCTGCTGTCGGCGTCGCTGGGGCCGCTGCTGTCGCTCGTGGTGCCGTCCTCGACATAGACAACCCGCCGGGCGCGCTTGCGAAGCGCAGGCTTGTCGCCAGCCGCCCTGCCAGCCACAGCGCCGTCCGCGTCCTCGTCCTCGCTGTCGACGCCGCCGCCGTCGTAGTCGACGACGTCCTCGCCGTCTTCGGCCCGACGCCCGCGCTTGCCGGGGCCGGCGGCGTACTCGTATCCGCGGAGCTCCTCCGCGCTGGGGTCGTCTGGCCCGGGCGGCACGCCGTGTGGGAACTCGTCGGCGATGTCATCCACAGTCATCTGGGTGTCCGGCAACGTGGCGCGGTGCTGAACGCGCTTCAGGACATCCCCGACGATCGGGCCGATCTTCTCTGCGCTCGCAATCCACGCCTTCTGTGCGGCCTTGCCAGCGCGCATTGCCAGCGTGTGGGCGCGCACGGCCGCGACGCCGCGGGGCCGATCTGCACATGCATGCAGTACAGTCACGATACCCCCCCCTGCAGTGGGGGCCTGCCTCCACGCGTGCAGCCAACCAGATCTGTTGGCCGCTTCACGCGGCGGTGCAGAGGTGGCCAACTGCGCATACAGGTGGCCAGGCGGCGCAGCACATGACAAGGCACCCACACAAGGCACCGGGTCCATGCCGGGATCACTGTGCAGCGGGCTGGTGCTGCAAGCAACAGGGAAGCATGCACAGCGGTTCCAGGCACGCACCAGGGGCCGCTTTGGCCTCGAATGCGGCCAGCGTGTCGTCCGACATGAGCGACCGGCACACCCACAGCCCAGGCTTGGCGCGAAGGTTCGCGAGCCGCTCGCTGACCGGCGCGAAGGGCTTGCCGGAGCCGATGTCGTAGCCGCCGACAGACTCGCGGAGCTCGAACGACGCTGCTGTCACCGCGGCCTGCGCCGCCTTGCCAGCTCCACTCTTCTGGAATCCCAGGAAGACAGAGATGTCGCACTCGGACACGCTGAGGCGGCGAGGGGGCCGGCCGGCGCCGGTTGCCGCCATCGCCGTGCGCGCCACGGCCTGGGCGCCCTCGACGTTCATGGGCGACTCCGACAGCGACGACCCCGCCTGCATGCCGCGCCGTGCTGGCGTGCGCCACGCGTTATGCTGGCAGTGCGCTGTGCCGGCGGTGCGCTGTGTTGGTGACTGGCCCGATGTGCAGCAGCGGACGCTATCAGGCAACACTGGTGCCGGGTGAACATGCCGCACAGACAGCCACTGATGCAAGTCACACAGATCACGCCCAGCAGCGCACACAGAAGAGCAGAGGAGACGCACGAGGATGCCGAGGGCGTTGCCGCTGCCCTGGGGGGTGAAGTAGTGCGAGAGCGGCGCGGACGAGGGCGACTGCTTCCACCCGCCGATGTGTTTCAGCGCGATCCCGTTGAACGCCTGGCCCGACAGCAGCGACTGTAGGATGCTGCGCGTGACGAGAGACGTCCGCAGCACGCGGGGGCTCGCGTAGAACCCCCCGCAGACGCCGGCGAGCAGGGCCATCATCCAGCCGATCCTCGCCGACGAGATGTTGACGAATGGCGACATGAGGCCGTCGTGCTGCGCACACAGCACAAACCTGCACACACAGAGCGACAGCTTGGAAGCGCGCGCCAGAGGGGATCCAGTGGGCAGGCGGATTAATGCCGTGGCCGCGAGCGCGCAGCAGGAGCAGATGCAGAGCGGGATTATGCACATGCGTGGGATCGCTGGTCGACGGCGACCGCTGCCAGCCCACCGTGATGCAGCACGACGAGACGCAGTCGAGCGCACCAGTCGGCCTTCTTCGGGTCGATTGGCGCGACGTGGCCCTCGGGTAGCGCATCAAGAGCGTCCGCATCGAGGACCTCCATGGCGATCCCGAGTTGCACCATGAGGTTGCCCACGACGGCGGCCTCCTCCTTGTCCCGGATCTCGCCCATCGGGTTGAAGGACCAGACCCGGGCGCCGTTGGCGGTCGGGTATTTGTCCTGCTGGGCGCGTTCCACCATCGCCCAGCCGTGCGTGGGTTTCTGCACAACAAACACACACGGGTGACCTTTGCTCTGCCATGCTGTGCTGCGGATGACCTGGGGGGTCCCATGCTCTGCTGTGCTCAGCTACAGCGCTGCAATCACCGTGGCCCGCAGCAAGATTGCTCGAGCGCACACCTGCCCTCAAAAATGCTGTACTGTGCTCGATTCCGCGCCGGCGTACCCATGCATGCCACAGGCATCGAAACAAGCGCCAAGAGGACGAGAGAACGCATGCATGCTGGCACAATCGTCTGCAAGGGGAGCGCACCCCGAACTGGATGTAGGGGACCTTCATGAGGAAGACGTCTCGCCATCGCTTCTGCGCCAGGTCGGTGGTGCGGTGACCAGAGACGGCTGTGTGTGCAAACGCGAACCGAGCCTGCACACAGACGCCTACGACTCAAGTCTCTGTGGCAAGTATGCGGATCACAGGCATGCGGGCAGCATGCGCAGAGCCAGCCCTTGTGGCATGCATACATTCAGCATGCGGGTGTGGAGGCAGATGTGGCATGCATGCAGCCGCATGTGGGTGCACATGCACCAGTGCCATGCACGCGGGTGTGGGGGCTCCTGTGGTATGCTTGTGTTACACGAGGATGAGGATGAACGCCTGAGCGAGGGCGACAGCAGTGGCCTCTGTGGTCTGCTTGGTACCACTGTCATGCTTGCGGCAGCGGGGCTTCCATGCATGCGGCAGCGGGGCTTCCATGCATGCGGCAGCGGGGCTTCCATGCATGCGGCTGCAGGGCTTCCATGCATGCAGGTGGGCTGCATGCGGATTGCACGCAGGTGCCGATCGGGCCACGGACCCAGCCAGCGAGGAGGCGCACCTGAAGCATCGTCAAGCCGCCGATGTAGCTGCGGTGCTGGACCTCGTGGATCTGGCCCGTCGACAGGGGCTGCATCTTGAGCGGCGTCGCGAGCGGAGACGCCCGTATGTAGCCACGCGCTGCCCGCATGACGTAGCTGTGGCGGTGGAACGGGCTGGCGATATCCTTGGGCACGGCCTGCATAGACATCCAGCGTGCATGTGAGCGGCGCTGCAGTCGCCCAAGCGGGCACGATGCGCTGATCACGCAGGCCGGCGGGGTGCGCGGCAGCAGGGTCGTGGGAGCACAGGGCTGCGCACCGTGTCGACGGCGGCGTGGTATGCCGCGGCAGCGTTCCCGACGCTCGACTGGTACTGACTCAGCGCTGAGATGGAGCCGATAGCACCGGAGGAGACGAGCTGCCGCAGGATGTGCTCGAACCTGTCCTTGTCCAGGTACTGCCACGAGGCGATGACCTTGAACATGTCCACCTGCATGCAGCGGCAGCCGCCGGCTAAGGGGCGGGCCGGTACATGCGGGCGGGGGGTTCCGCGGGAGGCTGTGCGACAGGGACTGGAGCGTGTCCGCAGCTGCGGGGAGCGGGCAGGCGTCGCACCTTGCCACAGTCGGCTTTAGCGTCGTCCCGGAACAGGTCGGAGATGTCCTCGCCACGGATGAGGCGGCACGCGACCATCATGCGCGCGAACGCCAGGCACCGCTTCTGTGACTCCTGCAGCGGCACCAGCATGCGGTGGTGCGGCACGAGCAGGAGGTCCCAGTGCTCAGACGGCGGCAGGGCGGCCGCCCCGAAGTTGGCGCCATGGGTCGCGATGAAGCCAGGCCGGGAGGCTCCGCGCGCACACCGCTCGTACAGCACCTCGAGCTTGCGGTACAGCTCCTTCAGGGTTACGCCGTCGATGCCCTCACGCGCGAGCAGCGCGAGGACCTCTCGCCCCAGAGGCTCGACAGCCCCCTGCCTGCAGACGCTAGCATGCATCTAGCATGCCTCTTGCATGGCAGCGGCAGATGTAGCAGGGTCAAGCTTGATCAAGTTGCACGCATTCACCGCACATGCTTGCGGCAACCGGCGTACCCCTGCATGCCGCAGCCGGCGCACCCATGCAGCATGCCGCAGAGAATGTAGAAAGGATGCAGGAGGACGTACATGTGCATGATCTCAACCGGCTCCTCATCTGAAGAGTCCTCAAGCAGGCGCGAGGCGCGCTGCTGGCTCTGGCGCTGCCGTCGGCGCGGCATCCGCCCGCCGTCCCGACCACAGCAAACTAACCACCGCTGCTGGAGTTAGGGCAGCCGAGACCACCACTGCTGCTGCTGCCGGTGCTGCCCGCTTCGGCTGTGGCCTGCCGTCCGCTCGCGGTGGGCCGTGGTGGCTGTGCCTGCGAATGGAGCGTGTCTGGAACGGACCCGCGTACGCTCGCGCTCCGCGCCGGCGTGCGACACACATGGGGTGGCTGCACAGCGGCCCGCCGCGACGAGCAGTGACAGCGTCGAGCCGCAGCCGGTACGCGTGTGGCAGAATGCTGCTGGCTGTATGCATGGACTGCATGCATGATGCCACAGCACGCGGGACCGGCCCCACCATACACATCGGGCCACACACATCGGCCGACAGACGCAGATGATCCCCGGCATGGCACACAGGGTCACAAAGGAACATGGTGTGTCGAGGGGAGATGCAGCACCGTGGACGCGGTCGGGCGAGGCCGGTCGTGGAAGAGGGGGCTGAAGTAATGCGGCGCTACGGGTCCACGCCTCCACCCACCCTGAGGTGTCCGCTCACAGGCCGCCTGCATCGCGGCCGGCAGCCCGGCCGAACATCAGCTGCATACAAGGGCAGCTGTTCAACATGCATGCTGGCCTCGCACGAGCGCCATGATCGGTGCCGACGGTGCAGCCAGCCAGCCACCAGCCAGCCATCCACCACCTGCCTACCACTCAGCAGCCAGCCATCCACCGCGGCCATCCCACCAAGTGCAGCCTGGTGTTCTGCCATGCTGTGCTGCGGATGACCTGGGGGATCCCATGCTCTGCTGTGCTCTGTTACAGCGCTGCAGTCACGCGTGGCCCGCAGCCAGATTGCTCGAGCGCACACCTGCCCTCAAAACTTCTGTACTGTGCTGGATTCCGCGCCGTCACCGACCTCCGAGCGGTGTGGACCTGCACAGGGAGTGGCCTCGCTGTCAGTCGTCGGCGCCAGAGAGGTCGCGGCCGCCAAGCTCGCACCGCAGCTCACGCGATCGCGCAGGGTGACGTTTCGAATTCAAACTCGCTGCATGGGTGACAGAGGGAGGTGGACGCAGCACAGTACGCGCACAGCGTCGTGGATAAGATAAAGTGACCCATGCGAGATGGGCCTGCACGGCGAGACCCGGGCCGCAGCCTCCCGGCTGTGAGGAAACCTAACAACATGCAACCCGTACGGGGAAGTCACGGCTGTGGAGATGCGGCCTGCAACGCAAGGGCGAGAATGTCTGTGGTCGGACCTTGTCGCTTTCCCTTGGCACGGTGCCCTGTCCGCAGGCTCGCTGGCTCTGCCGGCTGAGGCTCGCTGAATCCTTCTGGAGCGGGTTGACGGAGCCGAGACGCGCTGCGGTTCACACCGCGCGGATGACGACGCGAGCGCTAAACTGACACGTGTGAAAGCGAAGCAGGTTGGACATTCGACGTGCACATGTACAAAACCAGGAAGTGCGATGCTTTCGTGCAGGCCTCACCATTCATGCGTGGCGACGATGGCATGCCCGACAGGCGTCAGGTCGGTGACCGGTGTCGCATGCATCGCAGGCGATGTCGCGCCTGCTCGAGCGACCTGCACGCCAGCGGCCGCAACGCACTGCTATGCCGGCTGAAATTCCGCATCCACCACATCTGGCCTGCCATCGCACTTGCGGCCGCCTGTTGCTAGGTTGCGCAGGCGCTGCTGCTGTTCGTAGCACCACACGCTTCACCGTCTCACATCCTCGCCTGGTCGCACGTTCGTAGTTCTACATCCGCCCATGCGTTTGATCGCACAGCCTGCGCGCCGATGGCTTTCACCAGTCCTTATTTTGCTAGTTTTCGACTGCTGCTGCGTTGTCCAAACGTTCCGCCTGCAGCGGCCACACCGGCAGCCGTGTCGCGAGCCAGCCTGGCCACAGCCTGTGCCGATGGTTTTTATCAGTTTTTATATCGAGCCTGGGATGGGCCTGGGCCGCTGCGCTGGCAAAACGTTCCGCCTGCAGCGCTCCACAGAGTGTGTACAGACACCGGCAGCCGTGTCGCGAGCCAGCCTTGTCACAGCCTGCGCCGATCGCCTTCTTAGTGCATATTCGATGCCTTGGCCGTGCCTGGGCCGCTGTGCTGTCCAAACATGCCGCCTACTGTGCTCGCGCGTGCGTGCACCCACACCGGCAGCGGATTCGCGAGCCAGCCTTGTCACAGCCTGCGCCGATCGCCTTCTTGGTACATATACAACGCCTTGGCCGAGCCTGGGCCGCTGCGCTGTCCAAGCATGCCGCCTGCACAGCTCGGGCTCGTGTGCACAGACACCGTCGGCCGCTTCGCAAGCCAGAGCAACGCCAGACGCGTTCTACAGTCATCATACAGATCGAGGAACTAGCCTGGGCTGCTGCGTTGCCATGAATTCGACGCATCGCCGGACGACCTGGGACGGGCGTGGCTTGGGTGGCCAGCGACGAAAACCCCGGTAGCCACGCCGATGCCAGCGCGACCCCGCACAGACCCCAAAACGCCCCCCTTCGAGCTCCCCGCCTCTCAAAACGCGCGGAAAGTGCTAAGTAGTAGTAAAAAACGAATCACTGGACAAACTGACCCCTACAGGACTCGAACCTGCAACCTTCTGATACCTTCCATCCCGGAACGTTCCAGGACTCTGGAGTCAGATGCGCTACCATTGCGCCAAGAAGCCGGTGGGATTGCTTGTGTACAAACATAAAAACTTAGGATATATGATTTCAAATGGGTATTTACTTTGTACGCATGGTCATTCTGACTTTAACACCTGCTCCCAATAGCATGTACAACCACCGGCCTCGACATGCATCACCTGCTCTGTGACGAACCTTGATGACTCTAGCGGGGCATTTGTGAGCGGTCTTAGCGCGATCGACACGCCCGTGACCTGCGAAGCGCCACACAGGTACAACCACTGGCAATCGTCGAGACGCTCAGCGTGAAGGGATCCACGCTTCACATCTGAGCCTGATCGATTCTACTGCATGGTTTGCAGAAGCACATCCCCGTGACCGCGACAACGGGTGCTTGAAATCACGCAACTCGTGAAGCCGGCAGCAGCCACGTCGCACCTTCGCAGGGATCACCCGGACGGATATTTTCAGTGTCACACACACAAGCAGACTCACGAGAACCATGCACTTGCTTGATCTGAGAAGAAGCAAATTGAGTCAGTTTCCTGCGATTCTGAGGCAACCCAAGATGTACACTCCAGATGACCTTGAGCAAGTTCCGGAGCGTCAGGTCCCCGGCACATAATATGCACCTTCCTGTTGGAAATGCACTGCTTCATCTGTGCAACATAGATTTGTGACGGCTAGGCGCACGGCAGAGATTCCCACGAGTCTCATCCGCTTTCGTGACTGACGCATGGTCAATGGGTACACCTGTCTCGTTCTGTCGCGGACGCGCTATTGTAAGACTCGAAAGCAGCACGATGTCCGAGAACGAGTAGAATTGTGGGTGTATCTGTATACATCTGTCAGGCGGCAGGCATTGAAGGTAAAACAACTGTGCATGTACTGATCGTACGAGACAAGGTAGTGCACTATCGTGTCAGTGTCTGAGCCAGGCTGGATGCACCAAGCAGGCCGGCCAGCCTGCCTACGGGTCTGCATCAGATGCAGCAACGCCCAGAGGACAACGCTCCATAGTCTGCACTGATTTGCCAACACCCGCCTGTACATTGATGCTGAGAGACTGCAAGGAAAGTAGAACAGTAGCAAGCGACGGGCAACAGTCACACAACAGGACTCACAAAGACTCGCACTGTTCTGCATGCTCACTCTTGAACTGAGATCAACTGTTCTGCATGAATCATGGGCGGGATGCAGGACTCCCGCACACTGCAGCAGCTGATGAAGCAGGATCCGCTGTGAAATACTTGCCTGTTAGCTATGAAACGAGCGAGGAAATATGTTGTGTTTACACTGTAACGAAGTCCGGAGACCTGGGGATGCACTAAGTCTTTTATTGAGTATGATACCAGAGCTGGTATAGCTGTACTGCATGCTGCAGCGCAGGACATTCGACTTAACGAGATTCACGTGCAGGAGAGCATAATGGCTTCAAGCTACCAGAAATGGCAGATGGCACCACCGACATCGGACACGACATTTTAAACCAAATGAGAAGAAGCAGTACACCGGTTGCATACCAAGCCAGGCAGCCTGGCCTGCAGTGTTCCATGGCTCAGTGTTCCAAGGCGCAGCATCCTACAGCGCGTGGCCTCCAACATCCATCAGGGCATCAAAGTGTCCACAGAAATGGTCACAGCTGCAGACGAACAATACACAGGCAGGAATTACACTCGACGCATACACTCTGCGCAGAACCGCACTCAACGCCACTGCCGTGCAATCATGATAAATGATTAATACGGGCCAACCCACCTTCGACCGGAGGCACTGCACCTGATAACATTGGCTCGGCAACCGGCAACAAGGGCTGCATACGCCGCCAAACGCACCGGCTCACACCTGGGTTGCCCCACTTGCCCCACTAGTCAATGACAGCTTATTTCCCCTCCATCAGCAAGGCCAAGGGCAGGCTCACACAAGCCGCCACGAGCCTCTGCGCCGTCCACCTCCTCCTCCACAGCACCTCTTGTGAGCCCGCCATGTACGCAATTCCACTCTGACCGCAGCGCGCCAGCTGCACAGCTGGCCCTGCCCTGCACATCTTCAGCCCCATATCGGCCATGTGCGCACACAACCACACCACACAACCACCAACAACCGCCACCAACAAATGCCACAATGCCCCCACACCGCCGCTCCACACCGCCGCTCATGGCAGCGCCTGTCGTGCGGCACACCTCCACCGTGCTCTTTGTTGTGTTCCCTGCTTTGTTCCCCGCTTTATTCCCTCAGCGCTGCTGAGGTCTTGGTCTATCACAGTGCAACACACCCCCTCACAGCTTCTCCCTGGTGGCACGCCGCCACCACACCCCACCCCGCCGCAATCGCAGCAACAGCAACACGTTGCAACGCCCCAGCAGTCATCACGGCCGGCACTCACCGGAGTCCGACACACCACCCCCGCCTGCAGGCGCCCATGCATGCAAGACGTCATCTGCTGCGCGCGGCCGCCGTGAACAAGGCAGGCCGCATTGGGCAGACTGTGCGCGCCACGTGTGCCACAGCACACACCACAGCAAACACACATCCCCGGGGGACTTCTCCAACTGGATCTCCTCAGCCGCTCCTGCCTACCCTCCCGACCACCCACCCTGGCTACCCTCTCACACTAAGCAACATTGGTAGATGCATGCAGGCACCAACCAGCCGTCGCATGTGGCCGTGGCCTATCCATCCCTGGTCATTGCACCCATTGCGTTCTTGGTCTCACAGCCGCGTCACCGCCAGCCCCGGCGACGGCCGCCGTGCGCCTGGGCTGCCTGCTCCCACAGTGCATGGGCACAGCGCGCAGCACGCGGCACGCAGCACACCGGACACAGCGTCCGCATCTAGAACCACCCCACCCTCCCAGTTCCGTCTCTCAGCGGCCGATCGTTCCACCATGAGACGTTGGCCTCTCAGCACGCAGCACCGACAGCACATGTGCCGATGCTGCCCCCCAGGACCAGACAGCTTGCACATCAGCGTTCAAAAAATTCTTGTTCCCAGACACTCTATAAGTTATAGACTATAACACTCCCGCCCCTCCACACGCGAGGGCCCCAGCGGCCCGTCAGTGGCGACGCACCCCGCATGCTCTGCCTGCTGTGCTCAGCGCGAGGCCCCCGGCGGCCCGTCAGTGGCGACGCACCCCGCATGCTCTGCCTGCTGTGCTCCGCGCGAGGCCCCCGGCGGCCCGTCAGTGGCGACGCACCCCGCATGCTCTGCCTGCTGTGCTCAGCGCGAGGCCCCCGGCGGCCCGTCAGTGGCGACGCACCCCGCATGCTCTGCCTGCTGTGCTCAGCACGAGGACTCACACACGGGCCGTAGCTGCGACCGCGTAAGCGTGCGCTGGGTGTAAAACAACAGGCAAGCATACAGGTGCATGCGCAAACGCCTCCCAACGGCCGCAGCCGCGTGCATGCATGCACCGTGCTGGCCTGTCACTGGCTGCTGCGTGCTGAGCCCCCTCGGGCCCAGCCGCAGCATCCTCTGGCGCCAGCACGGCTGCTGCTGCAGCCGTCCGGCTGCAAAGCACAGTCGCAGCACGCAGCACGCACAGCAATGGTGCAGCGGAATCTGCGTGCGTACGGTTGCTCACAGGCAGCCAACACATGCAGCACAATAACAAGCTGTCACCACTAACTGACGCAGTCGCCGCAGCAGTGGCTGGGGCGGACTTGCTGCACTTGACTGCTCCTGGCTGCAGGTGTCCCAGCATGCTCAGCATGCTCCGCATGCATCATGCACACACTCGGACCTGCACAGCGACCACGCGCCGTCAACATCTACGCTCAGGGCGCGCAACACGCAGCACGCAGCACGCAGCAGGTGCACAGGCAAATTCCTTGATCTCTGTTGCATCCGTCCAGCTTGCATAACACTTGCAGACGGATAGAGTGCATGGCGCACATGCATATGAACAGTACGCTACAGGGGCATGTTGATGAGAGCAGCAGATGTGCGCACCTGCCAACAGCCAGGCAGGCAGAGAGCGGCACGCTACGCCGTAAACACGGGCTGGCTCTGCCGGTCGACCGAGCCGCTGCGCGCTGCGTGGCCACGCGAATTCTGCTGCGGCAGCGGAAGCCGTGGCACCGACGACAGGTCCCAGTCCAGATGCTTCCAGTCCGCCTGCATCCGCCCGATCAGCTCTGCCAGCGCGGAAGCAGGGGCCGTCGGCGCGCAGCGCAGCGCGCCGTGCGCCAGCCCGTCGTGGCCGCGGTGGCGGTGACCCGGCTGCTGCGTGCACTTCCGCAGGGATGTGCCGCCGCGCAGCGTGCGGCCGAGGGCGCGTACGTCATCACGCTCCTCCCGGACATGCTCAGGCGCGGGCAGCAGCGTGTTGTCTGACACGCTGCGGTTCGTGCTCCACAGCGCACCCCCGCCCACGCGGCTAGCCAGCAGGCCCCCAAACACCTGCCGCTGTAAATCACCCACCGCTGCATCCGTGCCGCCTTCGCCCACCACCATGCGTTGCCTCTCCCAGCCATCGCCGCTGTGCATGGTGCACAGCGGCGGGCCCGTGCTGTGCCATGCTGCGGCCACGTCGCAGGTCGCGGACACCCCAGCAGGCGCCACACCGCTGGCATTGGAGCTTGCTGAGCTGGCGTCGCACACGCCAGACATGGCGCCAGAAACGGCGAACGTCGCGTTCCACACAGCACAGCCGCGCACCGTAGGGCTCGGCGGCGGCGCATCGCAGCCCCTCGGAACGCTATCCCGAATGTCGCCCAAATGCGCCTCGCGTAGCAGCGGCGGCTGCCTCAGCTGGCGCGCCGGCGGCCCCGGAACATTCTGGAAGGTGGTGAAGACATGCGCTCGGATGTCTTCTGGATCATACGACAGGGCCCGCTCGACCGAGGACGGCGGCGAGAGCGGCACAAGCGTGCCGCCCGGAGCCGCACTCTCAAGCGGCTCGATGTCGGACTCCCGAGGGCCTTCATGAAGGAACGGGTCGGAATCTTCCGAGCTGATCGAGGCCATGCCGCCCGGGCTCCCCAGCGCCTGGGACGCACTGATTTCCGGAGCGCCAGAGTCGAGTCGCAACGGCTGCCGCGAATCCTCTAACTCGAACCCTGAGTCGGCCACGCTCAGGCAGCCCGGCAGCGAGAACGGCGACGCGTGCAACAGCGCGTGCACATTGCAGCCGCCGCCGCGCGACTCGTCGCCAGAGTCTGAGTGATCTGCGGTTAACTCGTGAGAGGTCATCGGTGCGGTGCGGTACGCGCTGGCTTGGACATCCCCCACCGGCCCCAAGCTCCCGGACTCATGCATCTCGTGCGACTCCGAGCTGCAGCAGCTTGCAATGGCCGAGCCTCCGTCGAGCGCCGAGTCCTCTTCATCAAGCAGCGGCGGCTGCGGCGGCTGCGGCGGCGGCGCGGTGTTGCCAAGCGGGCGGCCGCGCTCACAGGCGGCGGCCGGTGCGCTGTCGGCACCCACGGGAGGTGGGGAGGGAGGCTCGCATGCATGTACTGGCTCGCATGCATGTCCTGGATCGCATGCATGTACTGGCTCGCATGCATGACGGTCGGCTCCTGGCGGTGATCCATTGCTGAACTGCAGTGGAGCAGAGGCCGGCGTCGTGGAGGAGCTTGTGCGCTGTGGAGACGTGTGTCGTGTGTGCAGCAGCGCCGCCGGGCGGGTATCGCCGCGGCAACCGGCGCCCCCGGCGGCGCGGGGGTACCGGGGGCCGCGGGGCCGGGGCGCAGGCTGACCTGGCAGTTGTGGATGCTCAGGTAGCACTTGAAGGTGCTGTCAGTGGTGGCCGGCGGGGGCGCGGCGCGGCCGTCCCACTGGCAGCCGACAGCTGGCGCATCCCACCGCGTGGCGGGCTGGGCGGCTGCCGTGCTGGCGCTGCCGCGCTCGCTCCACTGTGTTGCAAAGGCGGCAGCGAATGCGGCGGAGCCGCTGCCGCTGTCGGCGTCGCTGTCATGCATGCGCTCCAGGTGGCGTGGGGTGCGGCTGCAGCTGAAGGAGCGGCGGTGCCGGCGCGCGGAGGCGCTGCGGCGGCTGTTGCGGCGGGCTGTGGCGTGGGAGATGGCATCAAAGAGGCTCCGGGGAGTGGAGGCGGCGGAGGAGCTGAATGAGTCGGCGGCGGAGAGGGCGCGGGCGGGGGGTGCGCGGAAGGTGGTGATGCGGCCGCCGGAGCACGTGCTGCTGTGCGGCGTGACAGGCGTGCTGGGAATGCTGCTGCACCTTGACGCGTTGTGCACAGCCTGTATGCATGAGCGAGCTTGTCACTGCAGCGCTGCCAAGGAGCACAGCATGCAGTTGGGAGCACAGCATGCAGTTGGGAGCACAGCATGCAGTTGGGAGCACAGCATGCAGTTGGGAGCACAGCATGCAGTTGGGAGCACAGCATGCAGTTGGGCGTGATTGGCGTGATTGGCGGATGGTGTGCAACACTAGTGACGGAGCATTGCACTGCACAACAAAAGCACTTGACCCTGCAGGCAGCACACAGTACGGAGCAGCACAACATTGCAAGGCACTGCTCGGGGTAAAAAGTCAGAGACTGGGAGCGTCTAGAAGAGTGGATGGGAGCGAGAGTCTAGAAGAGGTGATGGTTGGTGTGACGCCCGGATGCGTGCATGTCCACATATTTTTGAGGCCGTGTGCAAAGCAGCACTGGTACCTGCAGGACCGGGTCACTTTTTCCGAAACGACACGAGCTGCGGCATGAAAGACCCGTTCGTTAACATTTCTGCATGATCTGTATCGGCATCAAGAAGCTGCTTACGATTGCGGGTATGCATACGCAATTGCCATTGGTGCCTGCACGACGGCCACCGGATCCGAGGGTCGGAACTGGCTGCTCATGTGACTGAGCAGCACTGGCCGACGTATCCTTACAGCGGCGCCGGATCTGTGTTCGTTGTCAAAGGCGTCAGGGAGTTGCCGAGAAATCGCGTACACCTCGTGCTGACTTGCTTGTCCATGTACACAGGATGTACTTTACATGCGCAAGCCCTGGCCGGATGGACCAGTGCTGCTGCATGTTGCTCGTCAGCGCGCTGGCAGCGGTGCACAGTGCGTCGTGCGCACATGGATTCGGACGATGCATGACCGCCCAAGTGTGCGTATCGGTGTGTATCTGTTTGGAGATACTCGGCGGGACCGATGCCTCGCAAGATGTGTGACTCCACCACGCCTTGCTGTGCATAATTGGCCACACAGCCATGGCCGAATTCGAATCCTAGCAAGACACGATTATGTATGTGCACACTCGGCTGACGTGTGGAACGGTCGTACAGGCCTGTACGGCGCGCGGCGTGGCTGTCTATCTAGAGGGACGCAACCCAGCCGTCATTCACACGTTACAAGGCCGATGCCCGACCGGGTTTGGCTTGATGCCCGATTTATTGTTTGCTGTGTGTATCTATACAAGCACACAAGCCCGCCACTGGATGGCTGACTGAACGCACCAGAACACGGTCACGGGGCCGGCGTGGGCTGCTTCCGGCGCTCCTTTTTGGCCCATCTGTCGAAGCAGTCGCGCACCGCAGCGACTCGTACATGGACATGTGGAGTGGAAGCACCAGTGCTGCGGAGGGGCTCCGGCGGCCCGCACTGCTCAACGAGTGCACATCGGCGCTGACATGGGCGCGCTGGGGAGCTCTGTCAAGGCCTTGCAAGGGCCGCTTGGATCCATGGACCAGTCACGCCAGTTCTGCACAAGCGACCGAAATTTCGAACTGATTTCATACTGAGATCCAGAATCGCTGAAATCCGGCAGTCAGGTCAGGAGAGTCTGTTCACGCAGGTTAAGTCTTTGGTCGCGGCACCAGCTTTTTAGGTTTAGGCACCGTGCGCAACACCAAGGAAATCGGGCGAAGAACAGGAGCACCAGACCAAGCAGAGAGGCCCACATGAGAGTCAAGACATTGCAATGCTGCCGAGCTATTGTGGCTGGTCGAAGAACGTTGGTACAATGGCATGGAACAGCATGCGCTCGTGGGTACCACAGCGGAAACAGGCCTTATACCACGGGCGCGGTTGCGCTGCAAACAGACTGCAACCAGCGATCAGGCTTCCAGCATACGCTGAGTTGCACCAGTCAGATTGAGCGCTGTGAGTCTGGAGCAGTGGCAGTCCGTTCGGGTGCTCTGCCATCGTCGACGTCTCGCAGCGGAAGCCCAAGGTTTGGCAAGCCTATAGCTAGGCACAACACTACAACCTTAAGAAGTCGAATCGTCGCACCTTCATGTCTAATGGTCGCCCGCGATGAAGTCGCACGCTGGCAGAGGGACTCCGGGCGGACGGGACGTCACCTAGCAGTTAATGCGTCACTGGTACATGAACGAGTGCTCATCTCCGCATAAACCAAGTCAAGTCCAACCAATGTTCTACGAATACAAAGCTGACAGCTGTGCCGTTTGGATTCACACAACATGCAGGCAGGCGAGAAATGTGGTGTGCTCCTGCGATCGCGATAATCTTGCAAACCGCCCTGCTGCACCATGCGAGCACCGTGCGGCGCGCGCCGCCTGGTGCGATATGATCGTCGCAACATGTGGACCTGCTTCGAAACGAGACACGCTTCCACGTGGCGCGTCATGACGTGCGGGCCATTCAAAAAAATGTGGCCAGCTTGCGCTCATGCGAGACCTGCTACACATGCGCCAGCGCGTTGCAACGGGGTTTTGGTCGCCTGCTTGCCTGCTTTTGCCGTCCGAGTCGCTGCCGGGCTCTTGCGGTGATCTCCGTGTATCTCTAGAGATAACACACCAGCGCCGACTGCGACATGAGGCTCCACGAGTCCCACCACAACCCCGTCACAACCTTGCACCGCAGGCCACTGCCGGAAACTCCTATGAATCAACTGTCGTGACACCGCCACCAGTGCCCGTATGACTGATGCAACTGCCACGAGGACGAGCTAGATGCAGTTGTCACGGATTAATATTGGCTGAGCGTGCTAGAGTGCTCAGGCGCATTCAGACGGAATCATGCAAACATTTGCTGGCCATGGGTACATACGTATGTTCATAGACTGTAGCTACACGAATATGCTGCCGACTGGTTAGCACAAGTTAGCGAGTCGTGTACCTCGGAAGAGCCGTCGACGCCGCACGGGGCACACCGCACGACGCCGTAACATGTACATCTAGTGCGTATCCTCAAAAAGCGCCTCACGTCCCCCACAAAGTGAATCTTATGCCATGGGTTACGTACGGGCCCGCACCCCGAGGTAGGTACAGTGTCATGGAAAAAACACACAAATGATATCGAGCAACACTCCATACGCAGTCGGATCGCCCAAGTGCACGTGCACCGGTTCGTGAGACCCTCAGGCTCCTGCTTCGTCAGGCCCACTAGCCTGGCCCACTCCGACCTGCTGCGGGCCGGTCGCGGAATAGCCATCCCCAAGCCACCCGGCGCGGCGTCCGCTCAATCGCCATCGCCGAACCATTCACGCCATGCACCCCCCTGCCCGGATCCGCGCGCTGGCTTGTGCGCCTGACGCGGCACTGAACTTGCTCACCCCTCACCATTGTGATATCGGCGCCGGCGTTCATCATGACTGAGGTGCAGCGATGACCACTGCGGTTGGCAGGCAGGCAGAGCCCGCCTGTGCTGGACGAGGGCGAGACGAGGACAAACAGCGGCACCTCAGCGGCACCTCAGGCTACGGACTCACACCACCGTGCTGCGACATGCACAGCACTGCTGTCGCACACAGCAGCAGTGCCGCCGCCGCGAGTGGACCAGGCCCCGCCCGGCCGGGCCTCTGGCGTTCAGAGCCTGGGTGGCCATGCGCCGCCTGCGGCCCCTGCAGCACCGACTCTCAGCCGCAAGCTGTGTGTGCTCGTGTCTGCCAGTGGCTCCCCGTACGCCATACTCCAGCAGCCGCCGCCCGTGCGCGCGCGCGCCACATCGCGACCTCGAGCCTCCCCTCATGCTGCAGCACCAAAGGCCCCCCCGGCCGCGGTGGGCTGAGCCGCTGGCCTTCCGCAGCACGCGCCCAATGCTGCAGGACTTGACCCCATGTGGTGCTGTTCCTTGGGCTGCTTCCCGTATATCATGTCCGCGCTGCGGCGCGCGGAGCGCTGAAAGCCTCCTGTGGGCGTCTGAGGACAGGGGCAAGCAGTAGAAAAACGCATATGCATGGAGTATGGCCAGCAGCTCACGGTACAGCACCACCGAGTGCAGAAGTGGCGCGTGCGCCCTGGCGCACGAGATCTGCAGCTGGGTTGGCTCGGAAGCGTTCCGGATGTTTACTTGATCACACTGAGAGGCCGCTAGAGGTGGCTGTGATGGCCACAGGTGCCATGCCACCTCTAGCGGCTAGCAGGGACCACTGGGACCACCCCCCCCCCCTCCGGCGCACTGGCGCACCGGTCCCAGGTCAATCACAGCGTCTCCAAGACACCGCTGCATTTCATATTGCCAGCATGTGAATGGAAGTGGAGATATAGATGTGCACGCCTGCAATGGACCTGCCACTGTCACGATGCATGGCCGCGCCAAGTATCATGATACTGGATCCCCAGAGGAGAGCTACCTTCGAGGTCATCAGCCGCTCTGGTTGGCAGCCACCTCAGGCACTCACGTCGTGATGTGAGTGTGTGCGATTGCATATTTCACATGAAGACACTGTTCCTGCAGGTGCAGGTAAGCTGGTCTGTGCTCCCTGTGGCAAACAGGGGCGGCATGGCAGCACAGCGAGCAGCTCTGGCCGGGTCAGTGAGCGCCATGCGTTACACAAACGCACACGGCGTAGACTGCCCTACGAGGCTTCCCTACCGCTGGAGCCCATCTCACATTTGCAGGGGCCCAGCAAACGTCGGCAGCATAACACTTCATTGGAAGACGACTCACGGTCGTATGGTCCTACGCGTGCCCAGCAGCACGTATCACACAGCACGTATCACACAGCACATCACACATAGCACATGCACCTGCTCGCTGCCTGAACCGGCGTGCGATTGTTCGAAAACCTGTCATTGACTTGAAACAAAAAAAAGCCTGTGCTGGCGGCCTCCAGAGTGCATGCATCGGCGAACTGCGCAATGAAGCAAGC
This sequence comes from Ulva compressa, assembly GCA_024500015.1. Lineage (NCBI taxonomy): Eukaryota > Viridiplantae > Chlorophyta > Ulvophyceae > Ulvales > Ulvaceae > Ulva > Ulva compressa. Next base: position 215,028 of record JALKAD010000197.1, on the reverse strand, counting down.
CTGCGTCGAAACGGCTCCCACAAACGCGCAGCGTGCCTGCTGTGGCGGTGTGCGGCCCCATGGGGGCTCGGACGGAGCACTTCCAGCCACAGCAGGCAGCACACCGAGCCACCACGGCCCTGGACCTGGTCACCCGCAGCACACCCCAGCGCGAGACGCTGTGGCTAG
>JALKAD010000197.1:200745-214760 GCA_024500015.1 Ulva compressa | reverse complement strand
GCCTGACGCGGCACTGAATCTGCTCACCCCCCACCATTGTGGTATCGGCGCCGGCGTTCATCATGACTGAGGTGCAGCGATGACCGCTGCAGTTGGCAGGCAGGCAGAGCCCGCCTGTGCTGGACGAGGGCGAGACGAGGACAAACAGCCGACCCTCAGCGGCACCTCAGGCTGCGGACTCACACCACCGTGCTGTGACATGCACAGCACTGCTGTCGCACACAGCAGCAGTGCCGCCGCCGCGCGTGGACCAGGCCCCGCCCGGCCGGGCCTCTGGCGTTCAGAGCCTGGGTGGCCATGCGCCGCCTGCGGCCCCTGCAGCGCCGACTCTCAGCCGCAAGCTGTGTGTGCTCGTGTCTGCCAGTGGCTCCCCGCGCGCCATACTCCGGCAGCCGCCGCCCGTGCGCGCGTGCGCCACATCGCGAGCTCGAGCCTCCCCTCATGCTGCAGCGGCAAAGGAGCTGGCAAAGGCCCCCGGCCGCGGCGGGCTGAGCCGCTGGCCTTCCGCAGCACGCGCCCAATGCTGCAGGACTTGACCCCACGTGGTGCTGTTCCTTGGGCTGCTTCCCGTATGTCATGTCCGCGCTGCAGCGCGCGGAGCGCTGAAAGCCTCCTGTGGGCGTCTGAGGACAGGGGCGAGCAGTAGAAGCGCACATATGCATGGCATATGGCAAGCAGCTCACAGCACAGCATCACCAAGTGCAGAGGTGGCGCGTGCACCCTGGCGCACGAGATCTGCAGCTGGGTTGGGGCGGAAGCGGATTTTTACTCGATCACACTGAGAGGCCGCTAGAGGTGGCTGTGATGGCCACAGGTGCCGTGCCACCGCTAGCGGCTAGCGGGGACCGCTGGGACCACCCCCCCCCCCTCCGGCGCACTGGCGCACCGGTCCCAGGTCAATCACAGCGTCTCCAAGACACCGCTGCATTTCATATTGCCGGCATGTGAATGGAAGTGGAGATATAGATGTGCACGCCTGCAATGGATCTGCCACTGTCACGATGCATGGCCGCGCCAAGTATCATGATACTGGATCCCCAGAGGAGAGCTACCTTCGAGGTCATCAGCCGCTCTGGTTGGCAGCCACCTCAGGCCCTCACGTCGTGATGTGAGTGTGTGCGATTGCATATTTCACATGAAGACACTGTTCCTGCAGGTGCAGGTAAGCTGGTCTGTGCTCCCTGTGGCAAACAGGGGCGGCATGGCAGCACAGCGAGCAGCTCTGGCCGGGTCAGTGAGCGCCATGCGTTACACAAACGCACACGGCGTAGACTGCCCTACGAGGCTTCCCTACCGCTGGAGCCCATCTCACATTTGCAGGGGCCCAGCAAACGTCGGCAGCATAACACTTCATTGGAAGACGACTCACGGTCGTATGGTCCTACGCGTGCCCAGCAGCACGTATCACACAGCACGTATCACACAGCACATCACACATAGCACATGCACCTGCTCGCTGCCTGAACCGGCGTGCGATTGTTCGAAAACCTGTCATTGACTTGAAACAAAAAAAAGCCTGTGCTGGCGGCCTCCAGAGTGCATGCATCGGCGAACTGCGCAATGAAGCAAGCCTGCGTCGAAACGGCTCCCACAAACGCGCAGCGTGCCTGCTGTGGCGGTGTGCGGCCCCATGGGGGCTCGGACGGAGCACTTCCAGCCACAGCAGGCAGCACACCGAGCCACCACGGCCCTGGACCTGGTCACCCGCAGCACACCCCAGCGCGAGACGCTGTGGCTAGGGATGTCTGCAGCAGCAGTAATCAAAATTTTGGGGCGACGCGCCCGAGCACAACACCCGTACAGACACACAGCTGCAACCGCCACGCACTGAATACAACCCAATCCATCGTCTCCAGCAGATTCTTCGGACCCCAGAGTACATTCACATCCCATGCATGCACTGCATGCATATGGCGCAACACCCACGCCACAGCATGTCGACACACTGACGCCTCCCACGCCCGCATCACCACAGCGGCTGGGAGTGCCGTTGACATCTCATTATGCTGCGTTTCCCAGACCGCAGCGCAGCACAGCACAGCCCGGTGCCATCCTGTCACACTCTTCCATCCATCCCCAAACACGCCGCAGCCTCGTCCTGCTGCGCATCGCTGCCAAATGACCCAGGGGCCGCTGAGCAACGCCGCAACGACAGGCCCCGGTGACAACGCATGCATGCACGCACATGCACGTTCACAACATCAAAAGCCAGCCGTGGTGAGCTGCAACACGGCGGCGCACAGATGCGGCCGCATCACAGCGCACGCCCAGCACGGCGCAGCCTACTCATCCCAGTTTCATCATTTCCCTCTCCCTGCCTCCCTGGCCCCGAGCTGCTCCGGCCATACAGCCAAAGTCACTCACGCTGCAGCTGTGCTGTGCCCAACTGCAGCCACCGAGGTGGAGAGTGACAGCACACAGCACGCAGCAGCCGGTGCGGCCGACTCAGCTGCACGGTGGAGGTGCCACAAGACTTGTGTCACGCTCAGCACAGCGGATCGGCTGAAGGGGGCGGCTGTGCACGCTGCCTTTGCGGCAGGCCCCTTAAACGCCTCCTGCAGCACAGCACGCATTGTGAGCGCACAAGCATCACATTACACGGATCATAACGGCGCGGGGCCCTGCACATCCTCATGCCTGGCCTGCTTACAATAGCGTAAGTCAATTGGTCGGGGGGTCACAACGGAAATCAATGCCATGCTCAAGCATCGGGCTCCGGAAAAGCAATGATCACAACAGTCAAGAGTACGCACCAGTCCGCAACCTTCCCGTATGTACAGTGTGACACGCTACGACGCGCCTCCGCGGCGGCCCCGCGGCCGCTCTGACGCGCTGCGTGCTGTGCCACTGCGTGCCTGCCGGAACGGCAGCTGCAGCCGCGGCACCAACACGCGGCTCAGCAGCGTGCGCCGCAGCAGCGACGGCGGAGCATGAACCTGAACCTCCACATCCCTCGTGTCGCGCAGCACGCCAGCAGGCCCAGCATGCACCCGCTGCAGCGCACCATGCAGCGCGTAGTGCCGCCCCCGCCGGCTGCACAGCGACGTACGCTCCGCCGATCGCCGCCACAGCCCCTGACGCGCTGACTCCTCGTCTCCCATCATCGTGCTGGGCTCAGACCCAATCAGCGTTGTCATCGTCGCCGGGGTGGCCGAGGCGTCCGATCCGGTGCGGATGGCTGTCCAGTGTCCACAGCGCGCAGCGCGGTCGTGCGCCAGGTGTCGGGGCTCGCAGCGGGGCGGAACCGCGGGGTGCCGCCACTCCCGCGCGCTGACGATGCGCGTTTGCATCGGCTCCGCGTCGACGAACAGGCCGCTGTCGGCAATATCACCGCACGCGCACGACGACACTTGCGCGCTGTCAGAGGGGCTCGGAGAGGAGCGCATGCGGCCGTGGCGGCCGGACGACACTGCCTGCGCGTCGCACGCCCAGGCGCTCTCCTCGGTGATGGTCCGGGTGTCCATGACGTTGGAGTCTGAGGTGTCATCGATGAGCGACGGCCCGTTGTGCACGACGCACGTGCCGGCCACCGACCGCCGCGCAACCGTCTCGGTGCGCATCTCCGAGGTGGCCTCAGCTGCCGCGCGCGCGAACGATGACGCGCCGCCGCACATGCACGCGCTGCCGTACAGCGACTCCCCGCCGCCGCAGAAGCAGCGCGGCAGGTGGAGCGTCGCAAACGGGTCGGCGCCCGGCCGCTCCGGCGGCCCCGGAACATGGAGGAAGGTTCTGAAGACGTGCGCGCACGAGTCGTTGGGGTCGTATGAGAGGACACGCTCGGAGGGCACAGCGTGCTGGGGTGGCACGATGGGGGGCGGCACAACCGGGGCCGGGGTCTCCGGGCGCGACGGGCCGGGCCCGCCCGTGCCCTCGTCCAGAAACGGGTCGGAACATTCTGATGGCGGCAGAGTCCCGTTGTCGAGATCTTCTGACGTCTCCGAGCCGCTGGACTCCGGCGGTTCCGGGTGCGCATGCATGTTGAGATGTGCTGTGGCGTTTGCTGACTCAGCCGAGCCGCAGAAGGACGACATGGAGAAGGGGGACGGCTTCAGCCGGGGGTGCACGGGGCAGCCGCCGCTGGCAGTGCGGCAGTGGGCAGAGATGAGTGTGGCTGCAGGCCGGGGCCCGGAGTGCCTCGGGCTCAGCGTGCGCTCCTGTGGCGGCCGGGCGTGATGCATGGAGGAGAAGCCAGAGGCGGAGTGGCCGGCAGCTGAGCGCGCTGACAGAGACACCCGTCCGGGGATGCGCGGCCCCAGCCCCTCGAGCGAGGGCCGTGGCTGCGGCTGCGCCGCGGCGCCGCTGTCGCGCGGCGACGCCAGCACGCTCTGCGCGGCCGCCGTGGCTGTGGAGGCGACCGTGGCAACGGGGTCAAAGTCGAGGGACGGGCGGCACCGCACGGGCGCGCCCCGCGCTGGGAGGGCGCCGGTGAGCGGGCCCAGCATGCACAGCTGCCGCATGTCGGCAGCGCACGGGCCGGCGTCGTATACGAGCTTGCGTGCTGGGGGGGAGCGCTGGGGTACGCACGCATGCGGCGACGCGGCGCGCGGGGAATCGGACGGGGCGCAGTGCGAGCCGGGAGATGCGGTCGGCGAGCAAGACACGACTTGGCAGTCGTGAACGTCCAGGTAGGTGTTGAACTGCTCAGCACACATCTCGCTGCCGTGGTGTAGGTGGCCACGCGCATGCATGATGATGTCTTGCGGCGTTCCCGACCGCGGCGTGTGGATGTCGGCGAGGGCCTGGGCACGCGCCTTCTGTGGCGCCTCATCAGCCGTGCTGTGCATGCTGTGCTGCGCTGCGAGCACGGTGGTTGACACGCTGGAGGGGTAACTCGTGTACGAGGAGGTGTGAGCGTGGCCGTGGGCGCTACGAAGTTCGCGGCTCTGGTGCACCGGCTCCCACTGTGGCTCCCAGCGCGGCGTGGCGGGGTCCTGGCGGGAGTGGCCGGAGGTGCCGCGGGTGGGATGGGATAGATTGTCGAGGAGCTCATGGGGGGAGGAGTGGCTGGAGGAGCCTGCCGAGTGCGTGGCAGAGAGGGCGCGGGCGGGGGGTGCCGGGAAGGTGGTGATGCGGCCACCATGGCAGCCACGTGTGGAGTGGCCCCGGCTGTTGTGCTTTCTTGGAGTGTGCAACACCTGCAGAGGCAGATGCGATAAGATATGATATACGCGACCTCATACGAAGGCCTTTCAACAATGGCCTGGCCATGGGTGGGGTGGTGACAGTGCCGCTAGTCTGTGCCGAAAGCCATGGGGGTTGAAAGCAATGGGGGTTGCTGGCTCACACAGGGATTTGCAAAGCGATCTGCGTGCTGCGTGCAACATTAGAAACATGGGTTTGTTTACATCTGTACATGCGTGCCAACGGTGGCCACATGTCCAACAAGTGACAGACTTGGCACCCCTGGACAGTGGTAGTCACAAATAGACAGTTGGCAAGGTGGCTGCACAGCCGTGCACAGCACAGGCACAGCACAGGCACAGCGCAGGCATGCCATACATGATGCATCTAGTGAGGGGCACTGACGCAAGTTTGCAGCATTGGATCAGCCTCTGAGAGGGATATTTTAGGGCTTGTAGTACCCTAGACTCTGTGATGTGCCGTGATGTGTTACACAGTGATAGAAGTGCCGTGATGTGCAGTGCTGTGCACTTGCAACAGCAGGTACAGTGAGCAGCCCTCATGCAGGTTCTGTGCAGCACTGGCCCATAGAGTCTTTGCATTCGTTTTGCTGCATGCGTTGTGCTGTCATCTGCAATCGGGATGGATCCCATCACTGTATACAGAGATTTACAGTTTTTTGTGCCCTCCTGTTCTGCAAGTATGGCACAAGATTGCAGAACACAACGTTGGTGATCTTGTGATCTAGTGGTAGGCATGAGGGTGTCCTGGGTGTCCTGCATGCTGCAGCACCCCAGGGGTGGTTTGTTGCTGCTGAGTGATTGTAGGAACTCTTTGAACTCTTTGTATCATCAGCAAAGGTGGCATAGCCTATGTCATGGCAGGTGTGTACTAATAGGCAGAGGCAAAAAACGAATGAGAGGAGGCAAGAACGAATAACTCACAGTGTCTCCGGGGAGACACCTGCTTCTAGTGTTTGTGGTGGCTGTGGCTACAGTGACAGTCTGTACCATTGTACCTGCAGCTGTTGAACAGCTGCTTGCTTCCGCTTCCATCTGCTGAGTCACTGATGTCTGATGCAAACTCGCCAACACAACAGCACAGACTGCTCATCCACATCGGACGTCATGGCACGCGCTGTTCCTAAGCTGTGAACAGCAGCTTGATGGATTGAGGATGCAAGGATCACTGAGGCACTTCTCACTGAGATGTCGGACAGGTGCATGCAATCGAAACCACGCCTCGCGAGCACTCGCCTGCGGGCGGTTTCGGTGTTACGAGGGCGGAGGGCTGACCGAAACGATCTGGTACAGGTTAAGCTGCGAGGTGTCGAGCACCGTCTGCGCGCGAAAGTTTGTGAGCACCTGGTGCAGCGCAAGGTTGACCAAGATTTACTTTCGTAATTCCAATTGCGCGTGCACGTGGGCATTGCGCCCTCGGGACCTCTACAGCTGCCAAACATGGTCTATACACAAAGAAGTACCAAATCCTCAGCTGCGCATGGTCGAGAGAGGCAGCGCACCGAGGATGTGGGGCAGGGGGCGTGGAGGTTGCGCTCGGCTGGCTTAGAGGCGGACGGGACTGGGGCCTCCCGTCGCAGGAGCTCCGGTTCCACGCAAGCCGGCATCGAGAGTGAGTTAAATCCCGATTTTATAGCATGTGTGCTCACTGGGCCGATGCAAGGGGCGCCTTGAGGAGGAGCGCGCCCCAATTCTGTGCAGCTGTTACCTGGTGTCCAACCTGCAGCACATGCGTCCGATATCAAGCCCACGCGTGCATGCTCCTGAATTCCACAGGCTCCTAGCTAAAATGAGCTAGCTGAAATGAGCTAGTGCAAGAGCACGCGCATCCGCACGCAGGAGCCGAGGTTGGGTATAGGGCTAGTGCGCAGGAATGGCATGTATACCAGCACATTCCACAGTCCGTTCGCAGGAACAGATCACTATTAAAATGATACCTTGATGGAAATGGTGACGACTGTCGATACGGTAGAGCGCAGTGCGGCTGTGGGGTGAGCAACGACCAGCCGTAACCAGCGCAGTGCCTCCAGCAGTCAATCCTGTCCAGGGACAGCTCAGCCGCGGTGCTGTCGGTAACATTTAACGAGCAAGCATTTGTACGAGCTCAATAAACCTATTGCAAGCAAGGGTGCGCGGAGTGTGGTTTGAGGTGCTGATGCGAGGCAAAATTTCACGTCACGTACGTTGCACTTCAGCTGTGCAGTAGCTTGCGGTGACCGAGCAGGAAAATCAGATGTAGCCAACCAACTACCGCAAGAATATAGTGACATACCAGACGATACCGCGCTTTCCTGAACGATCTGGTCGCACCTTCTGTGAGCACAGCACTGGCCAGCCACATCGAAGCCAAAGGAAGTTGTTTGGATATACCATGCACGTCGCATCCCACACAACAAGCACATATGTGGCAGCTGTTGCCAACGCCATTGGTCGTTAACACCGAGTACATGCTGGGATGGCAGGGAACAATGTTGACAACAGCCATTCGCGAAAGCGAACGAACACTGTTTCGCTGCAGCGTCTGACGTACACGTGGCAGTCACCATGCATGGCGACTGCGGCTGCGAGCCCGTGACCATTTGATATGAACCCCGTTGTAAGTATGGCCACGAAAATAGCTGGGCATGACTGGATTGTAGATGTCGGTGGTGTCAGGTCTTGCTGCGTGCTCTTCTCAAGTAGCCATGGATCACGCATATGGACATCAATCTAGGCTAAGATTTTGGAGCATCGATATCCCCTTTTCATGCACAGCGATGAACGCCCGTGCAGCGATGAAGCCGCCATCAGCACACACCCACACACAGCAACGAAATTGCGTCTCGAAACGTGCATGAGGGAGCATCGCCCTGTGTGTCGCGCCAGCTGATGGTAACAACGACCACGCCTCGGCCGCGTGCGGTTTTACACCACTGACCAAATTTAAACATACATGTACCTAGGTGCAGCTGTCAACTGACGGGCAAAGGTGTCGACGAAAATTGAAGGTGACAGATTCAGAAAGATTTGCAGCTAGCTGCAGCTGTACCTAGCTACCCGCGCATGCATAAGTGGAAAGCTGAGAGCAGAACTGCGCAGCTGCAGCGCGAAGCGTGGCTGCGGAAAGGTGCCGTGCGCCGCGTCACTTCTGCATCGCAGCCTTAGCGCATGCATGCAACAGTGCACAGTATCACGTGCGCATGCATGAAGCTGTGTACAGTCAGACCAGTTGTGCAAGCAGGCCGTAAAGTTCAGATGGGGCCCAGCCTGTACATGCAAGGCCCTTTGCATGTACATACGTACACATGTAATGTGCACGTATGCCTACTCGAGGCTGGGTACATATGTATGCACTTTCGTACGTTTATGATATGTATACATGATATAGATCAAGATTGCCGTGCGTACGCGTGTATCTTGCGCTAGACCACATGTTCGATGGTATGTAATGAGCCCCGGATCCTCCGAATTCCGAATGAGTTTCAAGACCCAGCTGGGCCCAGGTCTATAGACGACCTAGCTACCTGCTCAACTCTTGATAACATCGAAGAACTGAGATCTGCAAGAGGACTGCACGTCCGCTGGCTGATGAACTACCTCAATGCAATGGCAGACGGGTACAACAGTTTTAACGAGGCATTGCGATACCTCTGTCTCAGCTGCAGCAACAGTATGTACATAGTTCCTATAGGGCCCTATAGGGTGAAGATACGTGGCCACAGGCACTCTCACTGTCTCAGCTGCCGTATCTGGACTGACGCAGCGATGCGTCACGCTGCTCTGTATACACATGTGTGTGTGCACGACGAGCCACAATATTGCGACCCTGCAGTCCGAGTCGAGCATCTGTCCACACTACAGCGCGCGAAGTGCGTGGATGCTATGTCAGTGGATGCGCGTTGAGCAGGCATCGTGGCATCGGCACGACAGGCTCCAGATCCGTGGGATCTACCCAGGCGCAGCACACGTGCGCCGGGACAGCTACCATGAATGACTGGTGATCCTTGCGCCAAAGCCGGCTCAAGCCTGTCGGAGCATGGGGCACCATGCATCGCGATGCTGGTCCAAAGCACGATGGCCGCGCGCGGTATACATGCTGATCATTTCACCGGCGGAGCGTTCAAGGCCAGCACCTCGCGCCATGGCGGTTGGTGCAGCGCTGCAGTGGGTTCAAACATCCTTGCATGTGTGCGATCACGCATGCACTGTCGACGATGCACACGGCGATAATGCATGTGGCTGTCACAGCTCGCACCGCAAGCTTGGGTCAGTCAAAGTTGTCGAATCCGGCGACGAGACTGATGCACTGGTGCTACGTCGGATGTGTCGATTGCTCACCGCGCGCATCATCCTAGCCTGCCGACGTGGTGCATTGCCAATTCAAAGCCGTCGAACTGTACTTCTGAAACCTCGTGCACATTACACTGCCATCACTGCGAGTCATGCAAGAGCATCGCTGATAGTGATCGGTAGAAGTCTCTGCGGCTCTTCCGACCAAACCGCGCACGGGTGCAGCCCGTCGAACGAATGCACAACCGACATCGCGGCCACATGGGACGGCGTAGACACGCTGTCCTCGGATCGCATTTCATGCAGGACTGAAAATTGTTACTGCCATATCAGTGTCGCCGCCCCCGCGCACGTTAGCACGAAACAATTGCCAAACGAGTTTCGCACCACAAGGGTGGTGGCGCGCAGGCGAGATATGTCGACGCACAGACCGCGATGCTAACGGCCACAGCCACGCACACAGAGAAAACTGCAATGAGGGCTACATCTGCTGTCAGATGCGCGAGTTGGGGCGCATGCGGTCTGGCCTGCCGTGAGGAATTGAACATTTCCAATTGCAACCGTCGCATGTCCACCATGCAGCGCACCTGGCAACATACTGGCCCTTCTGCGCAATGCTAAAGCTAATATTGTACTGTATCGGATGTGTGTGCTGGCATGCTGGTCCCCCCAGAGGCTCGACATTGATCATTATCAGTGTGCCGGAGAAGCATGCGGGATCATGTTCACGCTCGATTTTAACATGCGGCGAAACGCACCCGCGCTGGCTTTGAATCTACGCAGACGCTATCTCCTTGCTTATCTCCCGCTTCAGGTCTTCGGGTGTCACCTTGTAGCCTGTTAGCCTCCGTGTGTTGATCCCTGTTCACTGCAGCTGCGCGTACGTGAGCATGAGTCGTCTATTGCAATTGGCAGCCTTGGTTCAGCAATACGAGCATCAGTCGTTACAGGGTAAGTGCGATGTACTCACGATGGCGGTGACCATAGCACTTCTGTTGGCGGTGGAATCAAACTATGTGAGTATGTTCCGTGCACGGGTTTGAGGTATCCGCACGGCTGAGCTCAGCTGAGCAGAACAGCCAGCGGGGCTCGCAGTCGCGATTGCTCGAGTACATCGCCACGTGTAGCCATGGCAGTACCGCGCGGCACCATGGCAGCACATGCTGGAGATGGTGCGCACGGTCCGATGCAAAGACATCAGATGCCACCCACAAAATGTGTCTCGCCTTCAGTGGCTGGGATACGAAACTCAGGACAGCGCGCAATGCTGCTCAGGCGCATGCACCTTTGCAGAGCTCTGCGCTGACGAACGATAGCAGCAGCTTGCAATGTTTCCACCGCGTCTGGCATTGGCCTGCGTCGGTAGCATTAACGACTTTGAATCCCACGGTGTTTCTCGCTGTCTTCGCTTTAAGAGTGTTTTCCGGCAGCCGGCCACACACGTTACTCTGGTCACAAAGGCTTGCTCGCTCGCCAGGTGGACGGAAGGTGAAGTAAATTGAGTAATCGTGGTCATTTCGTCTGTTGTTCATCGCGACCACGACCGGTTGATCAGCGAGCCTCATGAGCGAGCCTTGTATCCCATCCAATGCGAACCAGATGTCGCTTTCAAAGCATGGATTTGCAGCGAACCGCTCTGGCAATCCTGCTGGAGCATGAAGCGTGCAGGGCTGCTATTAGCGGGCGGGAATGTGAGTGGTGTGTGTGGATTGGCCGGGCGACAGGAGGGCCCTGTCTGTTTCTCTTCTGCAAACCAAGGCTCCACGTCCGGATTACCGTCTCGGGTAGCATATGCAAGTCTCGCACACAATGTATGCAATCATACATACAGTGTTTGATTTGTTGCGTGCTCAGTGTGGTACTGAACACTGGTGCTGCTGCACCAGGCTGGAATGGCCAACCATGTACGAAGTCAGGCTTGCACCCGTCCTCAACCATATCACTAGCATGCCGCATACAGCTATGTGCATCCAGCACAACATATCGAAACACCCGCACTGGCGCGGGTGCCACACGTTCCGAATCAAGCTCGCCCTCTGCAACCCGCTTGCCCCTTCCACCAATTTGAGCCAGACCAGGCAATGGCGGCATCCCGCTTCATGCCACACAACTATCAGACCTTGCCAGCTATGGTAGTGCCCTGCACGCTATTGCAGCGCATATGACAAGCATCCCATCCGCAGCGATCCCGTGGCAACGCCGGCATCTGCGCTGATTGTCACGGCTGGCGGTCGCTCCGCCGCTTCGCGTATGCGGTGGCGTCCCACACCGGGCGCATTGCTACGGCGCATTGCCGCGGCCAGAGGAGCTCCCCACGCACGGTCACATGCACGGGTCCCACCCGCAGTCACATCTGCGGCCATGGCCGGGACACCTTGCACGGGCGTGCGGCAGTACCTCTGCTTGCTCCCACCACCCACCACTGCTTCGCTCAATGGCCGCCACAGCTGCGCAGTCGGGGTGCACGGCAAGCGGATACTCACGCGCCGGTTGTGCCGGCAGCGGCCGCCGCTACGGACGGGGGTGGGCGGTGGTGAGGAATCTAGGCAACGATGAGGCCGCGCAGCTGCTCCATGAAGACGTCGAAGGGCACGTCGTCGGTGAAGATGACGGCCCCGACCGCCTGGCCGTCCGTGTTCATCTGCGTCTGGCTGGGGTTGAGCCGCGCCAGCAGGAAGCGCGCCTGGCTCGTGCCCTGGTCGCACACCACCCGCCGCGGCCGCGGCTGCCGCGCCTCGATGAGCGACTCAGCGTAGCCGTGCGCCGCCGCGATCGTGTCGCGCACGTGCGCATAGCTCGGGTCCTCCAGCAGACCCTGCAGAGCAGCGGGCCGTTTGCTGTGCTGCGTGCTGCGCTGCGGGGCCACCGTGGGCAGCATGCCTGCTGAGAAGGGCATGCCAGGGCTATAGGGCATGGCACCTGTGTCGCTTGCTGTGCTGACATGGGTGCCACAACTGTGTCCAACACACGTGCTGTGTTGACACTTGACACATGGGTGCCATACACGCGCGCCACGGGTTGAACGCCTCGTCCTGTTGCATGCCACAGGCATGTGAGGTGATGCAAAACTTGAGGTGGTGAGCTTGACCGTGACCAGTAGGACAGGTGACTGTGGCTGCTGCTGTGGCACAGTGTGCATGGAGCCTGCTCAGAGTCTGCTCGCTTTCTGCTCGTTCCTCTACCATCCTCTTTATGCACAGTATGCACTGAGTCTGCACGGTCTGCACAGTCTCACAGTGTTTGCAGTGCAGAGCATTGTGCTTCTCCTGTACAGAGTGGTGCATGCACAGAGTGTTGACCGCACAGAGCAGGTCGTTTGCTCCTGTTTGCTCCTGTTTGCCATTGGAGACCGGTCAACATGGCATGTGTTTGATGCAATGGCAGGCTGCCATTGGTCTCTACTGGCCAGGCTGCGTGTTCCCGTGGACACTTTTGAAGGCACAGTATGTGGCACAGCTGCGCACCAGCTGCCACTGTTGTCCTGTGCACATCGGAGGCGCTGCTTGGAAGGCACAGCCTAACAGGGCCTCTTCTCCAATCTACCATTGTCATACCTCCAAGCGGGTGTATCTACCATTGTCATACCTCCATGCGGGTGTAACAGTCTGCCTGTGTCATGTAGGACAGTGGCCAACGTTGTGCACACAGGAGACAACAAGAGGCAGGTGGAGAGGCAGACAGGCAGGCACAAACATGATCTGTGGCAAACATAATCTGTGGTCACCAGGCTCTGTCTTGTGAGAGTAATCTGCACAGAAGCATGCATATGTGTGCGAGCCTGCAATGCTGTAGGTGCACATGCTACCTCCTGGGTTCCCTTCACCTGGCACTACCACTCATGATGAGGGCAGGCTTTAGTGAGCAGAGGCTTGAGTGAGCAGAGGCTTGAGTGAGCACAGGCTAGAGTGAGCCCGCACACAGCTGACATTGTGGGAAGTGTTTCAATGGTGTCAGAGGCTTGGCAGCTCTACCCCATGCTCCTTGAGGCGAGCACCATTTGGAGACCATTTGGAGGGAGATTTGGAGTCTCAAAGGATGACTACAACCCAGGCCACATCTGGCCAAACAGCCCTACTTGGGGTTCACATGTGTGAGATAGGAGGTCCGTGGTGGTGCCTGCTGATGCAAGGTCACCACAATCACAATCAGGCTGTTCAGGCACACTGTGGTCTGCTGTGACAGGAGAGAGAGAAAACTATGGTGGCTGCATGCTGTACATCTCCTCATGGATACGGCGATGTAATCATACATACATACAGCACAGCCAGGGGCCATGTTCGCAGCCATTGTGAGCCAGACGAAGCAGACGGCACAGCACGTGCTGCACAATCAACCTGTGTCTGCATTTCATGTGACTGATTTGGTGTTTAAGAACACAGGCTGATCCAGCTGGATCCAGGCAGAGGCCAGACTGCTGTTGAATGAGGCTGTGGCCACACAGGTCAATACAGAGCTGCTGGTCATGAGCCAGGTGGTCCACCTCTGGTCCACTTTTGGCAGCCCACCGAGGATGGTGGACCTGCACTGGCTTGAAACACAATGTGACCAGGCAGTGCAATGTGCTTGACTGAGCTGTACAGTGGCAAAGCCCACCTGTCACGCTCC